>CAXKVY010001268.1:0-16589 GCA_964058915.1 Tetropium fuscum | reverse complement strand
AACAACACTGACCAATTACTTATTGCCATAATTTATCATTTTTAGAATTTCATGACAGATATTATTTAAAACTTTTTACAACATACATTTATAGTCTTTGCACAGTTATTTACACTTTATACGTGCTATTCACCCTCACTTCGTTTTGAACTATCTAGTAGATTATAAGAACGATTATAATCTCACGCCCTGGTTTTAGAATTGTTTTTATTTACAATATTTATAAATGAGACATAGTTTAATACGTTGTATAATTAATGATATGGCATCTCAAAGCTATCTACATAGTCTTTTTAACTTTCTTTAAGTTACGGAGATTTGCGTAGGGTAGAAATAAGGTTTCAGATTTTGTTTATTTATTATCATATTATATGACAATAAACATAGTCATATATAAATTACGTCTTCTTTCTTCTTCTTTTGAAATTTTTTAGGAAACATTTTAAATCATACAATTTGAGATTAATCAAAATTCAATAGATTTAATAAAATATTATAGTATCATAAAATTTACTATTTGGAAAGTAACTTCACTTTAAAAATTTTAATCTTACAAAGAAATTTACGTAGACCTAATTGAACATCCTGTAGGACTCTAGAGTACTCATGTTTTAAGTGATCCTTCTAGTAAATTATAAATTAATGTTCATTCAACTGGCACCCATAAAACAAGAAGAATTCAATAGGAAAGAAATAGTGTAAGTATCCTGTAAGCTGATCAGACATTTCTTCGCCATGCTATTACGTTACATTATCTCATTTTATACAAATCTAAAACAAAAACGTATAGAGTATTTTCACATAAGATAAATTCATATTATCACAAATTATCATCTAACGTGGGGTATTAAAAATGTTCTAATATTCAAACATAGTAAATATATATATATATATATATATATATATATATATATATATATATATATATATATATATATATATATATATATATATATATATATATCCTCCTATCATTCTATCACGCATAAAAGTACGTAGGTTGGTGTTATTGTCAGCCCACTTTCAATAATATGAATGGAAATGCCGAGCATCATGATGGTGTAGATGGTGGAAGATGTCTGACAAAAACCCTTGGTAATCATTAAACGGAATCTAAAAAACCAATCTATTGCTTGTCACTTGTCACCGGTTGTTTTCGGAGTACGTGTGTTTAAACCGAGGCATAACAAAACACTGCATTGATGTCGTACAAAGATTAATGACGCGATTGTCCGTGAGGAGCGTTCCTGCAGGAAATTAGCTCGACAAACCATTGACGTTTCTCATCGGCCCATCATTTGATATACATGAATCCAATCCGAAACTCGATAGGTATAATGCGAATTTATAATGGATTCACAGGATTAATTTGAATTAACAGTTTCTTTCGAAGGGAAAACACTGCAATAATAATATTTTAGGATTTTGTAGCGACTGGGAAGGAAAATTATTGGGCTATAGTCTGCTTGGACATGAAGGGCAGTAAGAAATGCTCATTAAAAATGCAAATCCTCAATAAATGTAGTACGAGTGCTTATAAGTAATTTATAAAAATTGCAGTTATCAATAAATTCTCTAGTTTAAGTAAATCCTCAAATTTACTACCCGTTTTTTGGGAATTTTATACCCGCTCGAGTTAAAAGCTTTGGATCTGTCCTTGTCTAATGCCTTTCAAAGTACCAGCCGGGCTCTCTTACTACAAGTCGCCATTAGTTGGCAGAATTTCATAGCCGAGTTTAGGGGTATTTTGTTCCTCTCCATCCTTTCATTTATTCACATTAAACTGTACAGACTATTATATACTGGACGTCATTCAAAAAATCACATTTCAAAGAAAATATGAGAATAGCTTTGGCAAAAGATCCAAATCTTTTCGTTCATCAAAAATTAAGTTATATGTACATTAGTTATACATTAAAAACCAGGAAATTTTATGCTCTCTAAATGGGTACTCTTGTTTTTTATTTTCGAAAAATCCACGGTTTCTGATAAAATTCTAAAAATAAAAATATTACTTTTGCGCGGTTTTGGGGTAGTACCCTAAAAATGATACCTGGGCCTTTATCCTACATGTATTTTTAGTCCTTTATTAAGATAAAGTCCTTCATTAGGATTTTATCCTTTATTAGGATAAAGGATTGACACACTAACATTATACCCTATTCAATTTACTATTACGAGTATAAAATATTCAGCTATTTTGTTACTTTATTGTGAATATACAAAAACATTTTACTAAAATCCTTGTATATTTTTCTGCAAAAAAGATAGAAGCAAAATAAAAAGATGTTTTAAAACAGATGCATAAGACAAACAATTTTCATGAAACTCTGAGATACAGAGTTTTTTTAACGCTCTGCATGTAATGAAATTTGACTGAAAAAACAGGCATTTTAATGGAGAATGTTTCAATGAGAACAATTAAAACGCATACTTAAATTATTATATTAAGAAGTATTTTTATTAACGCATTCAAAAGACGTTGAATTTATGACTTATCTATTGAAAAAGTTGAATTTGCTGCATTTTAAGGAGATGGTTAATATCAGGCTCGATTTTACTTAAAAACAACCGTAAGTCGCCGCGTTCAGTAACATGGAGCCGATTTTTTGCTGCAGCACTAAATTCACGATCGGCTAAATAGGATGATGGTAACGCTATCAGAAATCGTTGACCAATCGACCATAATCCTGGGTACAGTTGCAAAATCGGCTTCTGCAGCCAAAATCTTGGTAGCCATTCTTATATTTAATTTTTGATTGTTCATTTGTCGTCAGTTCTATTCATTCTTCTTCTAACTGAGATGATCCTGCTATGTTGACATTTGAAAAAGGTTCCAAAACCCAGTCTGTCCATGTTTAAAATATCAAAATCTTCAAAATATCAAATCAAACATTTATATAGGTCTGGCAAGTACGCAATGTCGTTCTTTGATGGAGATGAGGTTGTAGCGCAATTATGTGTCTTTGTTTCCTATGAACTCTACCACAGACCCAAACATATTGTAAAATCGTGTTCAATCCTGCTGACGCATGTATGCTTACTTGCTCACTCCCGAATGCCCCGAAGACGTGATAAAAATGATTACAATACATACAATAACAAAAATTTACCAATATTAAAGTTTGCATTACTATAGTACGCGATTAGCGTGTTTTCTTTGTCTTTGTGAGACTATATTTTTTAACCCCTCCTCGCCATCTCAATGCCCCCTAATTTTCTCTGGGTCTTCTACTGCCCCCTGAAAGTCTCAAACGCCCACAAGGGAGTTTATTACCCACGTTGAGAACCTATGGGTTAAATAGTTAGATGAAATCCAATAAAATGTTCCTTAAAATGTGGTGTAAACAATACATTTTGAGTTTTACAGCGTTATAACTCTTGGACAATTTTAAGGTGTCCCGAAGCAAATTTTGACTACGAGATTTTGATCGTACACCTTAATACCTTAATATGGGAAAAGTTAGCAGAGATTGCACAAAAATACGACAGCTTTGTAACTTATCACATATGTCACTTTACATACCGTTAATCTGCCATACAAAAGGGAAGAAATGGGTTCCCATAAACGTACGTACATAAATTAGTCATGATACATTCAGGCGGAGACAAAACGTGATGAATAGTAAACAGTGTAGCTCAAATATACACGTCTGAATAACATGACACAAATCATACATGATAACAGAAATATGAGATTCAGACATGTACTCATATAATTCCAGTTTAGAACGAGAGTATATGCTTTCAATCCCAATAGAATAACAGTCTGTCATCTTTGTGGCAATAATTGTGTGGTGGTGCGAGATAAATGCGCTAACAAAACACGGCTAGATGTAATGTTAAGACTCGACTATAATAATAATAAGACGCAGGCTGCCTACAATATCAGAATAATGCTAACTTGTCACTATCAAACTGGTTAAACATACCGTTTTGATGTTCACTGTTCCCATAATAATACCTTAATTCTGATATTGTTCGCCATCTTATTGCTACCCTCATACACTGGCGGGCACGGTATATATTATAGAATTATTTCAAAATATTACGTCACTGTTACTATGTGAAATACGCAGAGTAGGACCTTCAAAAAGCATTCAAAGACCTAGGCATTCAAAAAGTTTCGGCTCGTCATATGAAGTAATTGAGGCCGGACCTCATAGGCGCCGACGCCATAGGTCCGGACGTGACTGTTCCTCGGGGGCTATGCCCCGAGGTTGAAATTCCTCTAATTCCGCTAATATCGGTTTCATATTTAGACTAATGTTGTTTATAGCTCACGTTTAGTATGATTTAGTAGAAATTATTTACTGACTGTAATTTTATGAACTATTCAGTTATTTCTTTTTTTTATACTATACTAAAGACAAATTAATAATCATATCATTGTTTTGGTTATTGGAACTCTTATTTCAGTTTTTTTTTATGAATTGGTAAGTAGAAGCCACCTTCGAACAAAATGTCTTATAATTGTTTTAAATGTTTTATTATTAATGTGATGCAATTAATCGATTGTTTGAGTGTTAATATTATTATTTATGTTTTGAATTTCTAATGGATGCTACTACCGAATATGATTTCTTGGATATTCTCGAGATAAGGTAACTCGTAAAGTTTAAGGCTTTAAGGATAAGGCAAAGAAAATTAACTCGTAGGTTAGTACGATGGATATCGAAGCTACTAATCCCGTGGACGCCACTGACCGTTACGTCGCCAAGTCAGATGGTTCTCAACGATACGGGGTCTCAATTATACGCCTCAGAATTCTGTTGTAATTTTGGCAAAAAAAAAGAACACGATACGCTAAAATCTATTTAATCTAAACATTGCATAGCGTTTATAAATACATGCATTTTAACATAGGACGTATATATATATATATATATATATATATATATATATATATATATATATATATATATATATATATATATATATATATATATATATATATATATATATATATATATATATATATATATATATGTATATATATATATATATATATATATATATATATATATATATATATATATATATATATATATATATATATATATATATATATTTATATATATATATATATATATATATATATATATATATATATATATATATATATATATATATATATATATACATACATATCAAGGTAATGGATGCATTTAACTTTAGCTTTAACTTTAATAATAATATATACCTGATTAAAGTTATGTAAGGAGAAAATTAAATGTATTCTAGGGCTCAGAATCATTGAACATGGGGCTCACACCAACACAAAAGAAAATACGTTAAAGAAAGGTGTAGCTCCTAATATACTTAATCTACGCTTATCTGAAAGTTTAGAGAAGAAGGTATCCTGGTAAGGTGATGTCTCCAGCATCCATATCTACGTTTACGTAACCGATACGTTTCACAGCACTTGATGTTAAGTCCAACGCTTCAACGACTCGATCATATACCCAATTAATGGTACAGGTGGAAAACTGCGAAGTGTAGACTTGAAGTCAAGAACGAAAAAGGAAAGAAGTGAAGTACAGAAAAAAAGACCTGAAAGACATAACTAATTAGTTTCGTACTTACGTAAAAATATGGGATTAAGTTAACATAGTATAACTCTCTCAAATATGTTAAATCTTCTAAATCATTACTAGGTACTAATGCATGGCAAGTTATTAATTTTAAAAAGTTATTTAATCCAGCTACAGCTGTATGCGTCGATTATCATCATCACAAACACACAAACAGCGACTTCCTTAAAAATCCCACTATATAGAGCGTAACACAGTACGTTATTTAGTAAGAAGCACTTAAAATTTATAAAATAACCACGCTATATATTACACAAAAATATGTGCTGAGAAATCATTAACATTATGTGACAATATCAATAACGCAATTGCTAATGCCACAAAGAATCCTGTAATATTCACACCTAAGTCCTAATCACGAATGTTGGATTGTCCTTCTGGTCACTTTTGACAATATACCTACTTAGAGAGTGCACCTACAACAAGTTCAGAATATGTAAATTGTCAACTAACGAAAAGCGAACGTAACATGCTTAGCTTAACTTGTCCTAATATTTTTTTTATATTTTTTTATATTAATCCAGAATTTAAAAGTCAGAACACGTCATGATAATAACGTATATCATGACGTGTTCTGACTTTTAGATTTAGATTCTTAGAGACTTTAGATTAGACTCACGAGTATAAAATTTTTAAAATATGGATATTATGCAAAAATATATGCCGGATCCGAATCCAGAGGGCGTTATGTAGGCCAAGATTGCAAAAAAAACAGAAAAAACGATTTTTTAAAAACTGAAATATTGCATTATCTTTCATTTGCACTGAATTTCCGAGCTTACTTATAAAGATATTTTAATAATTTTTACGACAATATAAAGCATAATGTATGTTATTTCGTACAAACCCAAGATATTTCTATTAATTTCATTATCAACTAAATTATATAAATAAACAATATAATATTCACTGAATAATTTAGATATGCTTTTTTTTAATTAAGCGTATTGTTCCGTTGCACCGCGCGCCAGGTCTTGTCTCTGTAGACTCTGTTTACATATGATTTTGACGCACGGCTGATCGGCTGTTATATTAAAAGAGTATATTATAAGGTAGGTTTATTATTTTAATTAATTATTCAAGTCCTTTTTATGACATAGGTAATGAAAGTTCGTAAAAGATCAGGGAAAATGGTCACAAACAGAACAAATTATCTATATTTAATTAAAAAACAACTGCAATTTAAAATATTGATTTAATTTTCTAAACAGAAGATAATGCAATATTTAAGTTCCAAAAATGTTTGGGATTTTTTATTTTTTTACATTTTCGCAACCGACATCGCGCCCTCTGAATTTACGATAATTTTATGGGTTCATATAAATCAGTATTCGGACGAGTGCAAAAACAATAAGTATCACTTTGTCACAAAAATATGATGCTTGTCAAGCTAATGTCATATTAAACATATCGAAGTTATTATATACCTAAAGTTTTGATCAGCTGGCGACCCCCATTTACATATATTCTAAAAATTAACATCTGCCAATAACATACCCATATGTTGTAGACATCACATTAAGTATATAATAGGTACTGAACATACGCCACCTATAAAAAATATATTAAAATCATCACCATAGCTACATTACAAAAAGGAACGCAAAGCAATTTCTCGACTCGCTTCCTGGCATTGTATACTCATTAATTGAACTGTGGAAGACTGGAGGCGTTTTACAAGAACACGTGCCCTATAGACAATCTATTTTTCGCTTCTTTAACACCTGATTTAAAATTGACATACCTCATACAACTTTTTATATAGTCTCTCAGGAATGAAAGAATGATATCAAGAATTATGTACAACCTCAAAGGTACAACCTCATGGTTCTTGGTGTTCTGATAGGCCACCTACATCGTTAGACCGCACACAATTAACTCAATTTATTGCTCGTTTTTTATTCCACTGTTCTGTGATTCAGGTATTTGTACCTTCAATTCGAAAGTGTATTATTATATAAGTTCTATTATGGCCGACAATTGGTATTTTCGTATTTTTAAATGGTCTTCGTGTGTTTTTCCATTATTATTCTTATAAATAGTTGCAAAAAATTCTAGCTAATATCTTGAATGTATATGACGGTATAGAACTTGTCCTATTTGCATCCTAATAATTACTGAAAGCAATTCAAAGGTGTCATTTATCACTGTGTATTTAATCTATGCGGATCTCCCTAGGATACTTGATTTATCATCAAAATCTTGTTACGTGTTTGCACCCTGTACACACGTTATTGACACGTTATTGTAACACTTTATTGACTTCCTGATTGGCAATGTATAAACTTAAGTACTGATTAATATTTACAACTACTAAACACTATTTATAGCTATAGAATCTTTTCTAGTAAATATCGGTACGTACTACCTAGCCTTTTTGGCCTCTTGCACTGGCTTCTTGGTATTGGCTTATTGAATAACCCTCGGTTCTCGATATTTCTGTACTTTTCTAACAACGCCTCGGCGCTTGTAGAACCGTTCTCCGCACTACTGAAATGTTCAAGGCACCATTCAAACGCGGTAATTTTATCGGACAACGGCGTGCGTAACAATATTTTACTAACTATAAGCACTCTTAGGATCTGCTCTCATATTATGATATTACTTTATAATCGATATAGTTTCCTAATTGTAATGAAAATCTCAAACAATATAATGAAAAAATTACACAATTAATGTGTTAGTAAATGTATTTATTTGTACACAATCTTATTTTGTTCCTCAATTAATAGTATACCGATATATACATATATGGCGCATTTGCAATTAATATACACTGGTGGCCACTAAACCTCATTATTAAACAGAAGGCAGTAACAAAGGCCACATAATAACTCCCCAAGGAACAATAGCGTCAGCATATTGACGTGGATTAAGCCGTACCTATCAATTTGGAAAGTAAATTATTTTAATGGTGCACAATAACATTCTTAAAAATACAAGAGATTCTTAGCGTTGTTTATAGCTTGTATTAATGCAGGTGAATACTTGATGACTTGTCAAATTCAACATATTCCTACGCGGTTGTTGCTTCATTGTCCGAGACCTGAAAAGGCTCCACTTGGCTCCTGTACCTTACACAAAGTCGAGAATTTAATTCCAACTGGGCTCGATTTAATTGAAGTTGGCTACTGTAAGAGGTTTGGTATCTATTTCAAAACTACTGTTGGTCTATTCAAAATTAACCTCACCAGATGTTAAAATAATCTGTATAATATATATATTTCACCATTAAATCAGGGAAGTTAAACTACATGTGCTCATGTAGAAAATTTTCATGTTGATCTGCTGATCAACATGAAAATTTTCATCGTTAAAGTAGCATAGAGTATATTAAACACAATAATTTACCTAGTGGGATACTTACTATAACGTGTGGCTATGAGGAGACTGGGAATGGGGTCACCAAGACGATGAAGATATTAAATTTTGAGACAACAAGAGGTAATTCTATGAAGTAAATAATTAGGAAACCGAAAACCAGATGGCATATTTTTAAGCGTGTAGCTCTGAGAGTACAGATGGAGCCAACAAAATATTTCAGTTCATTTTATAAAGCCAATATGGTTCCTCTTAATTTTACAAAAATCGTGAGTAATTCAAATTTTTATAAAAATAAATATCCGTCTTAGCTCCCTTATATTAAAAGTGTAGAATATATAGTGGGGTGATTAAACCGATAACTCTTTATATAATATGACAGCAGATAAAACACGTCAATGCGCTAAATGTAAATTAATTTAGGCATAATTCCAACAACCAGCTTTGGGGTTGGCATAACATGCACTTAAAGACCAAGCAGTAAAGACATGCATAAATCAAAAGCCCGGTTTCCTCCTTCAATTACGAGGCAATATTTAAATACAATTTCATTATATTAAAAGCCGTAGCTGTTACGTATGCATTTGCAAGAGCCCCCTAACAGAATCTCGCACTTGTGCTCACTCGGTCGGCAAATATAAATTAATTGCGATCTCCATTGATTCGGAATTTTATAATTACAATGACGTTTGCATAAAACGTCTTTTAACGATCTCTCTAATTAATTGTCCTTGCTGTAGAAGCTAATGTATTACAGAATCATGATTGATGACTGTCAAGATTCATTTTTATGTTCTTGGGGCATATCCTCTTAAAATTTTACATAGATGAATAGGTTCCCAGACTAGTAATTAATTACAAATAATTGTACAGATTAATCTAGACAAATATTCCAGCATTCATATTCTCTTTAGCGTTTCTCAACAATTATTTATATACAATATTTATATATATATATATATATATATATATATATATATATATATATATATATATATATATATATATATATATATATATATATACGTTATGTTTACGGAAACCAATCACTAAACGAATCACTTAGAAGCTGTACAAGTTCTTTCACCTTTATTGAGGATCTTCAGAGTGATGCACGATTTGTTTAATTAATAACTTATTCTTGAAATTTCGTATTAATACCACCATTCTTACAATAACAATTTTATGTGACAATAGTTTTGACAGAACTCAAATTCATAGAAATAAATATGAATAATAAATATGATTAAATAAATTCTGCTCACATAATAAATATGAATAGCCAAGAACTTAAAATCTAATAAATATATTCCAGGGTGAAAATAGGATATTTATTCCAATTTTCGAAATAACAATTAATAGATAAGATACAACAAATGATTTTAGTTTTGACTAAGCAAGCAATTTCTGCATCACTCCCCCTTTAAATGCTTAAGAATACTATTGTATATGTAATGAAATATTTTTATATAACATATAGCTAGGAATAGCTATTTATGTAATCAGTTGGGGGAAGAGTACTATTGTGTAACGAGCACATTTGTGCGGAACGAGCGCTAGCGAGTTCCTCAAAAGGATGCGAGATACACAAAATAGTGTTTCCCAACGTGTTTCATACAAGATATTTTCTAATTTTCATCAATTTTCTTTTATGAGAAGAAACCTCTGAATTTTATAAGTTTGAAAACAATCCAGTAGGTTGTAACGGTGTGACTTTTATAGCTTGTCAGGTCTAAATAACCTACTACGTAATGGACTTTACACCACCAGTTGCGTAATATTTTATTTTTTGTAACTGGTTGTGAAAAATAAGACGTTTCCTAACCTCAAAGGGTTTTGAAAAGCCTCACTTTACATGTCAAAATTAGAAAAAAAGTTGTTGTTTAACAGCTGTGTAAAAGTTTAACATCTTTTAGATAATCGTATGACTAATGCTTTTATATATCAATATGTTCAAATAAACAAATATAAATAGTAGGTTCGTGTTTTCTATGAATTGGAGTTCTGTCAAAACTATGTCACATAAAAGTCTCACTGTAAGAATGGTGCATGGCATTAATGCGAAATTTCATGTTAGCCAGCATCTTAGCCAGGCTATGGTTCCTTTTACGTACGATCGGTAGGCCTTTCCTTTTGGTTCTTCGGTGATTTTCTCGTTTTTGGACTTGGTTTGTCTTAGTGATTGTTGAAGTCTTTTTGAGCGTGTTGTTAAAGTTTTAATTACCGAATGAAGCTGAGCAGGGTGATGGTGAGACGTGTCATGCAGATACTGGATGACATCTTCCTATACACTGTGTGGCCAAGCTTACCCTATGGTTTTTTCTTTAGAAGTACATCAAGAGAAGGAAGTTGGTTTAAAGATTCTACCTCCATGGTGAACTGTATTGAAAATGTCATCGACGCCAACATTTAGGTTTCTTCCATGAAAAAGTTGGCTATGACTGGTGATAACGGTGATCCCATAGGTGCTCCTTCAATTTGTATATAGCGTTTGTCATTGAATGAGAAATATGTATTTTTCAAACAATGTTAAATAAGATCAATGCTGTGTTGTTCTGGCTGATATTTTTGTCTTATTATTTGTAAAGTTGCGTCCACAGGTATGTTCGTAAATAATGATAGGACGTCAAAATTTACTAGGAGATGCTCTGGTTTTACGGTTTCGGTCTTAAGTAATTCTATGAAGTGGTCTGCATTCTCTACGTATGACTTCGTCTTCTCAGTGTGTGGTTGAAGTTTCCTTGCCAAGTATCTTGCTAGTTCTAGTAGTGGTGACCCAATAGAACTGACAATCGGTCTTAGGCTGCTCCTTCTTTGTGGATTTTTGGTAATCCATATAACCTTGGACATCTTCATGATTTTTCTCTCGGAATCAGCTCATTTTGTATGACTTTATCTATCGGGCAGCTCTGGATCTTGATCTATGAAGTCTTTTCTAAGTATGTTGTTGGATCAGTTGTGATACGTTGGTATGATGGGTCATCTAATAGGGTTTCTGTTCTTCTATGGTGTCGTTACTATACATTATAACTGTGGCATTTCCCTTGTCTGCTGGTAATATTATGATGTCATTTCGTCTCAACTCAGGTATGATGGGCTAATGACAATATTTGTTTTCTGGAATATGTTACAGACACTATATGAAACTTTTTATGAAACTGTCCCTCTTTAAAAGCCTGACGACTTTTTTTTATATTGGAGGACTTATTTTTTTAATCTCGTTGCACTTCATTTTAAAAATACCCAAAAAATACGTATCTATTCCAAAATAAATACTTTATGGGAAATTTAGTCTAATACAGAAATTTAATCGTTCCCAGGTTATTTGTCTATTACATTACTTTTTGAAAATAGGTTGCCGTGGAAAAATTGCATTTATAATAATGTTACACACTCTACTATACATGAAACCTTATAATATAAATGTGTTTATTAATAAAATAAAATAAATAGCAAGAAACAAAATTTGAACAGTTAAATAAATAAACATTAGTAACTACAAACAATAAACTATATGGCAATTCAACCAATTAGCAAATCCTCCAAAAAATCAACGATGGACGGTAGTGTTTAAAAGGTTCCCGTATCATTTACCATTCAAATTCAAATTGTCTGTTAGTTAGATAACGCTGGTTAAATGTTAACAGCCAGCTAACCAAGAGTTGCATTGCACCATACATGCCTGGCCATTCTTGTCATCTTGTTAATGCAGCAAAACTTGTGAATTTCATTTTTTGATGGTTGTGAGAACCGAGAACATGACATCTGAAACTGACAAGACACAGCATAACCACCAGTTTTTGTGGATTTGTTTGTTTGTGCTTCTTAATGGTTCTGTTTTATACTGTATATACAATGAGTTATGTTAGTGATGTCGTTAAAAAAGGTCACGCGCTCAATTTCAGGAGAAAACCTGCTTACATATATCATATGGATAACCCAAACAATTCATGTTATATAATTAGTAACAAATTCAGAATAAACACTCTTGAAGACAGACGAAAACGACGTGGAAATGCACCTTCATCTAATGAATCAAAGTAGTTCATCCTTTCATATTATCTGAGCCGCGGAATCCAGTCTACTACTTCTTATTTTTTTAGGTCATAACCCTTGGAGGGTTTTGGCTTGGTTCCTCGATCTGCTTCTATCTACCGCTATTCTCCTCCAGTTTACTATTCTTGAGTTTTTAGGTCTTTCTCCACATCGCCAATCCACCTTTTCTTGGTCATTTCGGTATTGTGTTTTGAGGTTTCCATTCAAGGATTCTTTTCACAATTCTCTCTCCCTCCATCCTGTATACATGTCCTAACCACCTTATCCTTTGACTTTTTATGCATCTTACTATATCCTCTCCTTCTATAAGGGCATCAATTTCGTGACTCAGTCTTATTATCCACATACCTTTTTCATGCACGTATTCATGCACATATTCATGCCGTATATTCTTGTAAGGATCTTTCTCTCAAATATTCTCAATTGATTTTCATCGTTGTTTGTTAGTCTCCATGTTTCACATCCATAGGTTATTACCGGTCTTATAAGTGTTTTATAGATTGTGATCTTAGATTTTCTATTTATTATGCTGCTCCTTATAAATTTTAAATAGGCATAATAGCATTTACTCTTAAGATTTTTGCGCTTATTTCATCTTACCGTTACCATTACTGGTAATTTTGGTGCCAAGGAAACTGAACGATATTTGATAGTTTTTTTATTAATATTTTTATATTAATATTTGGGGATTCCTGCAGCAATCCCGTTTACTACAAACACAAATAAATCCAGATCGGCATCAACTATTATTATTTTTCAATTTTCTATATTATTATTATAATTTTTAAATTCTAACGCCATATTTTGATCAAAATTCAAGACTGGGAGAGAGCTTAATGGGTAACCTTTCGTGAAAAACCCTGTTTATATACCGGGTGGGTCCAAAAAATTTGCACTTTGTACGTTTGCCCTTAATTTTTTCGCACATAACTAAAAAATAAAAAGTCTATAAAAACCGTACCTACAGACCAATTTATAAATTTATGTTGAATTCTAGAAAATAAAATTCTGCGAAATAAACAAACGTACCGCATGGTTAAAATAAGTCTGGGTCTGCTATAAATCTGAATTCCCTATGCAAATTTAAAAGTTAAACACCGGTATTGTTAGAACAAATCAAGCAATTGACTTTGCAATGCTTTTAAAGGCCTCTAATTTACCTGTGGATTGACTAATGTATTGAGATACTGGGGGCTGTAATAATATTTTAAGCAAATTATACCTTAATCCTGGCCGTTTACAGTTCTTAAATATAGGTACAATTCCTTTTAATGGTTTAACAGTGATTAAGATAAAAATCAGGAAAAGTTCCCGGAAATCCGAAATCCGAATTACGCCAATAAATGGTGTCGTAAGCCTGGGCGGCATTTCAGTTTATTGGGCACTTACTGCAGATCGAAATATGAAATATTGTTGGAGAAAAGTCAAAACCGGCCATTAGAGTTTATTACTGGTCTATCGGGTTCAATGTTCATTTAGCGAGGACACAAAACATCTGTGCAATAAATAAATAAAGTGAAACGGTATTTTTTTGCTCCGTGATTATTATATAGGTAACTATACTCTGTAGATAAATCTCATGGCTGTAAGAAGAAATGTTTATATTAGGAAATTGTATTTAAGAAAATTTTAATTACCTCGCTTGGAATTTAATTAACATTTTTTAATAGCAAATGTAAGCCTTCCACCACAATTAAAATAAAAAATATTGTTGGTGCCGAGTATCTACTATTATTGTAGCATGTAGCAAGAATAATGAATATATGCCTTTCTTATACTAACCATATAGTATTAAAGGAAGTAGTATAAATGATTGGTCAGGAATTATCTCTTACCGCTAACCAAATATAAAGTGACGTCTCGAGGCGGCAAGAGAGGAGGAAACATGATTTCTCGAGGGTGATCTGTTCGAATATGTATTCTGAATTCTGATTACTTTTACCATTTGCGATTAAAATAAATAATTGAATTTTATTAAAAAAAAACTGAAAGTAACAAACTCCTCCGTCACTAACTACGATGTAACCAGTATACCCTGTGTTCATTTCAAAACTTACCGCCCCCTGTAATTGAAAAACCGCAAAATATTTGAGAAATCGCCAGGACGGGATACGTTGTTTTTTCTTTAGAGGGGAACATTATTGAGAGTCACGGGGTCATGATATGTTCATCCCCCTAACCCATAACAAATTTAAATTCCTAAATAGAACTATACCCCACGCGTTATACATCATTTGAAAGCCCTATTCAACGCAATACAGCAATTCTTCATTTTTGGATGTTGGTTGAGTTTTTCAAAAGTATTTAAAAACATTTAAAAAAATAAAAAATTAATAGAAATAACTAGCTAATAAATTTATGTTACCTTATTATGCGTTCAAAATGTTTACCATTTCTTTCCATACAATAATAAAGACCTTGCTAAAATTCCTTGCGCACTTTTCAAAAGTTTCTTGCCTGATATCCCTGCACGTAGCTGTTATACTATTATATGATTATATATGATTTTGTAGATCTTTAGGGGCGGCGTTTTGTAAACTTCTGATTCAAGAAGCCTCCATAGGTAAAAGTCATTTGGAGTGAGATCAGGAGCTCTAGCGGACCATTCTATCGCCCCGCTATTTTGTGTAATTTGTCTAATTAATAAATTGTGCAATTTAAATAATTTTGTAAAATCTCAACCAATTTCCAAAAAATATGCACTGCTGTATTCGCGATGAACACGTGTAACACATGGGGTAGTTCAATTTAAGATTTTAAAATTGGGGTTGCTAGGGGTTAGGGAGCTGAACATATTAAGGACCCTTGACTGCCAAAAAAATTTCCGCCCTAAAATAAAAATCGACGTATCCCGGTGAATTCTCAAATATTTTGCGATTTTTCAATTACAGGGGGTGGTAAGTTTCAAAATGAACACAGTGTATAATTATATCTAACACATGTCCTATATTTACACATGTCCTATGTCCATTTTCAGAAAGGCAAAATATTTGCTATTCAACAACAGCCAATTAACCGCGACTATATTGAAAATTGCTCAAACCTGATAATTTACTATGTAGTTTATGAAGACACAGCTGTCTGCGTTCGACCGTTTTACTGTGATCACTTAATTATCATTATTCTCAAGGGGTTTTATTAATGCGGTCGAATAAATCTTGTAGCTTACAGCATTTTGAGCTTAAGCTTAATATGTTCTCAAGTTTGACTACAAGTCTATTTTTATTTTTATGACTTTTAGTTATGAACCAATATATTATGACAGTGGTGCAGCAAAGTAAATGGACATTTTTGTACTAAGTATCAAGGCACACACACACACGATACACATACATATACTTATATATATATATATATATATATATATATATATATATATATATATATATATATATATATATATATATATATATATATATATATATATATATATATATATATATATATATATATATATATATATATATATATATATATATATATATATATATATACACACACATATATATATATATATATATATATATATATATATATATATATATATATATATATATATATATATATATATATATATATATATATACATATACACATATATATATATATATATATATA
>CAXKVY010001267.1:0-135990 GCA_964058915.1 Tetropium fuscum | reverse complement strand
ATTTTTGTAACATGTGCAATTTGTTTACACCAACTAATAACACGTTTTTATAGCATTACTTAAACAAGTAACCAACAGGCCTATATAGAATGCGAACTCGAAAAAATATAAAATACAACCGTATTTACCGCTCAGCTTACTTAGTTTGCGCCGCAAATGAAAATAAAGCAACTGTCCTGCAAATCACTCGCCGCCCTGCGACATAGTTATCTATCTCACTTTCCAGTCGTTCGATGGCGCTCCGGTACGCAGACGGTTTCGTGTTGTAGATAATTATTTCCACGGAATAACTTGCATATTCATGGTTATAGAACATAACTAGTCTAACAAGTTTTGTGAGTGAGGTAGCTCAACTTATAAATTTTCGCTCGATCGAACGCCGCGGACTTTTAAAACCGCTGTTGTTTTATTATTTATATTGTAGGTTCGGATCAGAACAACAGTCGATATAGGTAATAGGTAAACATTGCCGCACGATAGTTTGCGACTTGTTAAATAGAAATATTCTTTTCTAAATTGCGGGGTTTTACATTTAGAGTAGATAGTAGTTTACGGATTAAAATCTCACTTAAATATTCTAATGTATGTATAGTCGCCGCCTCCCAAAAATGCACGACTTTCCGTGGCCACAATAATTTTTCTCATTTTTCGTTAATGTAAATCGGGTTTTGTTCTAAAATTATTCAGTAACGTGCAATAAGAAAATTGATAATTTGTTTATTGGGCATATAAGTTTGGTAGATAAAAATATTACAAAAAATTAATATTTTATAGGAGAACCGTTAGCTGATAAGACACTTTCCAATCGCCTTGGCATCGACATAATTAATGACCTCATGTCGTAACTATCCACAAGTTCTTCCCAGGCATCTTCAACTACTTCCCAAAGCTAATTACCGTTTTGAGGTCTGAAACGTTGTTTAAAAATATGTTTAGTTACGTAACCCCAAACGTTTTCGATAGGATCAAGTCTGGACTTTTTGCGGGCCAAGGTAAAAGATTCATATAATTATGACCCGTCCAATCTGTTATTATTCGTGCGGTATGAAGTATTTCTATAAAATTCGATATTTACACATGGAATTTATATTTTCGATGTTATCGGTTAACATCGACGTTTTAATTGCATCCATGATTTATTCTATCGTCGACACGGTCAATATCAAGTACTTCAAACAAGTACAATAACATTATTTTTATTGCTGCCTTCTTTATGTTTAGTAGATTTCGATGTATCAAATTATGGTATTGAAATGTTTCACTGAATGTAGATAGCAGTCGTTACAACAAAAAAATTAATGAAGAACCTGCTCATCTATTGTAATATATAGACAACGTTTTTTGTAATGTCAAAACCGATTATTTAATAATTTGTAAATCACTATAAATTAAAGTAAAAACGTGTATTTAATAAAACAAGTGAACTATTTAATATTGGATAAGAATTTAAGCATTGGATAGGAAAAATATATGATAAACATTAAATTCCATCATGATCATCGTCATCATCTTCAGATCTTATTTGGGCCCTTATTTGAGAAAATACGAAAACATCATGGGATGAAAGTTGAATGCAAACTATAAAAATTAATATTTATCGAAAAATGCAGTTGCTTCTGCATAAATAAAAATATGTTTTCGGTGTCCACTTTGTACCTTCTTGTATTTTTATTTATGAGATACTGTAATAAACAATTACCGAATATAATTAGATATTATAAACTGAATTTTTACTATAATGGCATAGATTAGTTATGCCATTTACGGTTTAACGATATAGTATTATGGTTCTCATAAAATTTCCAATTTTGGCATTATCAGTTAATATTTTATGACATGTTTTAAATCGTTGAAGAGAGAAAAAAGTAATGGATTTAACGGTGTCGTGGCCTACCTTGAAATTTGTTATTTTTATTTTTACACAAAGTCGTAGTGTCAAAAGCAACTGTTTTGTCGGATTTTTTGTTAAATATTTTTCTTCAACAGTCAACATTCTTGGCTTTATTTTATCGAATAAGGAATACATAAAGCGTAAATATGAAATTGTACGCAAGACAAGAAAGGCGTGGCAGTATGTGACAAATAAATGAGAAAAGAGATTTTATGATCAAGAAAAATCATAGTCAACGCTTAGCAGGATCTGGAGAATTTCTGGAAGAATTCATGGCGCCAGTGAAGATGCAATCATGGAATCAACTACCTCTCGAATAGATAAAGAAATCTTTAGACGCTATCGGTGAATTTCTAACAGTCAAAAAGAAAGTTCATATTATGTCATCACATGCAAAAACGAGGATAGAGAAAGTAAAAATGTAACAATTAAATATGTGGTAGGTGTAAGCCCCGGTATAAGTAGTCACTAGCCAGTGGCGGCGATGAGGCTTTGGGGGCTCCCTCGCCGGATTTATATAATGATAGGGACTCGTAGTTAACGCCGCAGGAAAAATGATCCGTTGGGTGTCGGTCTAAGACCCGCGGTGGTGCTCGCGCGTGGACGTTTCGGCGTCTCGCTCGGATCCGCGGTGTTCCGGCCGACCCGCTCGACGGTATAAACATGGCGTGGGGCCGCTACATTCAGTTAGCGTTCGGCCCGCGGCAAGCTCGTCCGGTGTCGACGGCGATCGGACCCGGTGCCGGTCCCGTCCCCGAGCGACTGTTGGCCGCGGTGTTTTCGAACAGACCTCCTCGAAACGCCTATCGGCGACGCTATAGCTTTGGGTACTTTCAGGACCCGTCTTGAAACACGGACCAAGGAGTCTAGCATGTACGCGAGTCATCAGGACAACACTAAACCTAAAGGCGTAATGAAAGTAAAGGTCTGCCTTGCGCGGACCGTGGGAAGATGAACGGTTCGTTTCGGAGGCCGTTCCGCTCCCGGGGCGTCCGAATTTTTCAAGGTCACGCATTCTCTTGGCACTTTAGAATTTTGATTAAAAATCCATTTAAACAAAAATATTGACTTTCACAAGGATAGTTTTCTGAATAATGGCCACGATACACGGTGAGACGGCCGGACTTATGGAATGTTATGGGGTGCTACGCACCCAAAAATTTCTTCTTTGATTTTTAATTACAGTTTATGATTGCAACAATTTATATGCTAAATTTCAAGCCTGGAAAAATAAGGGTTACGGATCCGCACAATCGGTCAAATTTTTGAATCAGCCCAGCCACTCATTTTCTGCTACCTGAGATAAATAAGCCAGACTGCTATTTTCATAAATTTTATGTTCCACTTTAGTAAATGTAAAATATTTGTGACTGGGAAAATAAGTGGACTTGTATTTTATTTTTATTCTTTGAATCCATACATTTTTTTAGCCTAGATTCAAAAATTCGTGTTTTTTGTCACTAAGAGCAGATTAAAACATACACACCGACTGGGAAAATAAGTACGAAAAATATTCACTGCCTCGTAGACTATTATTAAAATCTGAGTATAGCATTTCTGAGCTGCCAGAATAGAACGAATGACCTTGACAAAACGACAAGTTAGATTTGTCCATTTTGTTCGTATACAATTTTCTACAACTTAAATGTGATTTAATAATAATTGTGACTAGGTGTTTGAAATATAGTGATTTAAAATAAGCATTATATCATTAAATGAAAAGTATATGATTAATATTTTTACATAAAATGATTAATAATAATTATTTAAGTAGTGTTTCCTTGGGTCCCCTTATACTGACAACCTGTTGGTAATATAAGTCCAGAGCCGTTGTCACACCTTCCTGGCATTTATAATGAGGAAAGTATCTCGATTGTAATATTCACATTTATTCAAGCCTTAAGCTCGAATGTCATTATCATATTAATAATGTTAATTGATTGTCAATTGTTTATGATAATTTAATTTTTGGTAGTTGAAACTTCTACTTTCTAAATAAAACCAAGAATGGCCTGCCTATAAAATGTGAGTTTATTTATAAACATATGCCGGGGTATTTATTTTACACAAATCATTTTAAATTTACTTAAAAAGCTGTTATTTTCTTTGCACAGACAGTAACTTCGACATTATTTAGTTATGCATAATCGTACACGTCATTGTTAGGTAAATTGCCTCAAGCAAAACAAGCTAGGTTTCATGCAAGATTGAGTTTCGTAAATTTCTTGGTTTCGTGAATATTTTATTTTGACAACTTTGCATTTGAAGATGGAGCGGCGGCAATAATTGCCTGCAGACGTTTCTTCTAGTCATTAGACATTATATTAGACGAACATTCAAGTGAAACCGTTTATATTTACAGCAGAACACCTGGTAAATTGTATCTTATATTTATAGATAAAGATATCTTGTAAACAAAACAAGCAGAAAGATATTAAGCAAGATTGATACTAAGCAATTATGAATTTGCAAGTGCCTAATTACGTGAAAAAATTGAATCTGAACGAGATGTTTATGTAGTGTATTACGTAGACGTGGCAAGCCAAAGGATGTGCCTTGTAATTATTAATGTATTACTATTACAATTTCAACCAAATAATGTTGCTAAATAACGTGAACATTAAAATAATTTTCCATTGTCATTGTACGAACATTTCGAGGAAATACCCACGCGAGCGTGACCCTTCAAGTGAAAGTAAAAAAGCGCATATACCACACTCATTAATGTTTACACAATAATGGTGTCATTTGTTAAAAGAAATTAAAATATTGATGATGATGCTTCCCTCTCAGAACCTTCTAAGTTCTATACATTTTTCATATGAATGTAGTTAGTTATATTATATACGTCCCAACCCAATGCAAAATCATTCTCGATATAATTCCTATATTGTATAACCAACTCATATATTTGCACCATATATTTATTGATTAAACATATTAGGAGGCACTGGTAAAAAATTTACATATTTAGAATTCCTACTGATAATTATATAAACTTACGCGATAATTACTTGGACACTTATTTTTAAATAACAGCAAATCATGTGGTAAATTTGTAAAGGTTATCACAGTCAGTGACATGATTGTATGATAAATTTATACGCGAAGAAAATAAAGTTAGAAATGTTAAAAGTCGTATCATCGCATCGCTGCACACAGATAATTTTTCTCTGTTAAACCAATAGAATGCAGTTTGAAATACTTTTGAATAATAGAAACTAAATGTACGTAAACACAAGTATTTGTAGAGAATTGATATATTATTGATATCATTGTCACCTACATATAAATTTTCAGGAAATTTTCGATTTTCTCGTTTTTCAAGGTAGTCGTAAAGTCGGGGGGTTGGAAAAAAAAACCGGTTTTAAAATAACCAGCCCGGTGGGTGGGGGGTAAAGACGGACTGTAAGTAATTAGCGTTTTTATGTTTTAACAAAATAAGCGGGATTGATTCATTTCGATCAGTGCCTCTTTCAAGATAAATACCTCGGCATATGTTTATGAAGACTCTTTGTAAAGTAGAAAAGAATCTCCCATAATTATGGTGTCATTTTAATTTGAAGTCTGCAGAGGAGAAAGTCCGAATAATCAAATATTTTGACTTTTTTTAATAGTCGCCCATGCATTTTTTAATAGTCAATATAATATGGCCCCCAAAAATGTTATTAAACATCAAAAATGTCTGTGATTCAGGGTTTACAGACATCCTTCAATCATTATCTTATCGGCTTATCACCCGAGCATATTGTAAGGAAATTGTTCTATGGAATTTGATTCTTTTATAAGGTAAGAAAAGAAAAATTAGTTATATATTTTTGACTCTCAGAACTATTTTATACTATTTTCTACAAATAAAGGTTTATATTTAAAATTTTAAGCACACACTGAAGCAATCTACTTCTAATAAAATCAATATTATTTTTTTAATGTACCTAATTAATTTTTTTCTTTATGTTACTTTCGATATTACATTTCATGCTGCTATGTATGTCAAACTTTAAGAGCGAATCCCGAATACACTTTAAATATTCTGACGAAGAAAAATGACTGCCCATATTAGGACCATCTCCTCTACGTAATACAGGGTTTTACGCGAGTTTTGTTAAGAGCCCTGAACCCAACACAGTGTAATAAAATACGTAGAATCACTCATGATATTTTTTTCTTTTGAATTTCTGTTTTCACAGAGTTGGTAATAAATGCCTATAAATGTGGGAACCTTCAAAATATACATGTTCGAGAAAAACAAAATTTGTAATTTGAACCCATTTTTTGTTTTTTAAAAAAAAATTGGGCATCCCACAATCTTACAAATAAAATAAGAAGAATACGAAATTTTATCAAATAAATAGATTCTTGTAATTCTGTTTTTTGATTTGCAATAAAAATCAATAAAAATCACCCGGGAGTGTCCGTATCGGACATAAACGTATGACGGATAAATATTGTTATGTGGCTCGAAATAAAAGCGACGTGTGTCGCGAACTAGGTTTTTAAAAGAATTTAGCAGATGATTCATGCGACTTCCATGGGCTTCAACGAAAATTTTTATATTTTTTTAAAGTTTTGTAATAAACGATTTTTATTTTTAAAAATATATATGAAATTTTATTTTCTCTAAAAAAGTATCTAAGTATCTGGGGTTTTAAGTGGGTTTTTGAAATGGGTTCTGCCCCCAAAAAAACCCATCGAGTAGTATTGAGTTACCCAGTAGGCAGCCAACACTGCAGAAAGTAGCTAATTACTTACTTATTATTGTGCAGTAATTTGATCTAAATTAGTTATATTTCACGAATATTTTCGCAACAAAACAATAAAAGCTAGTATCGTTGATTAATATTATTGTTACAATCACTGTTCATAGCTGATGACCACCAGTGATATATTAAGCGTTCAATAACTAGAAACCAGAGTAAAATCATTTATGTTATTATAGTATATAGTTATAGAATACTCGCATGATATGGTGCTCTTAGCCTTAATCACATAAATAATTATTGATGTACAATAATGATTTAAGTAGGTACGAAAATAATTATAGGTTCCAGTCTATGTATACCTATTGACGAGGCTCACTTGGATATAAAATTTCGCCATATTCGACGTCTAAAGATCCGTGGATTAGACAGAGAATCATTAATACATTATGAGCAAAATTGTGAAACTCGACAATATTCGAAAGATTCGACGGATGGAACTATTCGACGATTTTGGAAATAATTGACGGGATTCGACGATGTTGGAAAGAATCGTCATGATTCGACAGATTAATTCTCAATTCAACTCAATTCCTTACTTGTATAATCAGGGTATGGCATGAAAAAAATTGTTTCTCATGATATTTGCAAAAGGTAACAATAGGTATATAGGTAGGTACCTATATATTTATTTGCTTGTACTCCTAATTAGGAATTATTGTAGAATTATCTAGGTCTGCTCAACCCGTACTTTCGGTCATAAATCTACCTTAAATTTGACAATATTTAATGAGACAAAGTAAAAAAAATATTATGGTTCTACAAGTACAACAAAATTATAACTTGAATTTCTTGGGTAACTTGTATTATAGTAGTAAGTTAATAATCTTTCAGCCTTCTATATCAATATATCAAATAAATATCTTTTACTATTCATTATTTCAATAGGGGTACTTTTTTTGAACCAGATGGCGCCACTAGTTTATTTCAAAATGTTAAGTAATTGAGAGAAATTGCATGTATAGCTGGTATCATGTTGTGACGGATTAACCTATGCTGCTAGTCCTTTTGATTAAATTTACCTAACAAAATGTTAGTCAATTAATGAGAATTCACGTGTTTTTTGGGTAACACATAAGGTAATAGTAATAACACGTTTATAAACACGACTATTATCTAGTACATACACACACAACAAATATTACCGCGTATTATGCATATTTTTTTAATGAACTGGTGACCTACACCTCCTAACCTCCAAAATTTCAACGGAATACTTATATCTAGATATTACATACACTTCCAGAATTCAAATTGTGCTTTGGAAACTATATAAGAGATGGCGATACCTACGTTATATTATCACGACTACTAATTCTTGAACAAAGATGTCAATTTAGGTATATACAGCTGTAGTTTGCCGTCGGGTCGGCTTGGGTATTGTAACGATATTCAGACGCATACAGCAGCAGGATCAGCTCCTCCCCGACCTTATCACCATATCCGACCCAAAATGAGAGTTGGCCCCCCACAAGCCGACCCATATATCCAGCAATTTTGCCCAGTAAAGCTGCGTAAACTCGCGAAGGGACATTTCTTTCTCATCTAGAATCTAGATGCATTGCAATACCGTTAGTGCTGAGGTTATTGCAGTGTCCGCCCTCATTCACAGCTATGACAGGTGTCAGAAGCAGAAGTGTACACGGCGGAGTATTTAGGACCGTACCATAAAACAGATAATTTATTACTTATGGCTTCTTATTTTGATGCGATTTTATCTTATCCAATGCCTTCAATCAACGCTAATAGGAAATATTTTAAACCCCTTTAAATTAATCATATAATATGTAGGTACCACAGAACACAAAAGCACCGATAAAAGCCCAATCATTGACAGTAATCGAGAAATGTAGGCTATCCGCCATTCATTTATTCCAGTCGACTTTTCACATGCCCCGCTTACCAGGTGTTGATAAAACGAAAAAACCTTGTAGGTAATTATAACGCGTATACCAGCATATAGTGATTCATTAATTACATTTGCATATGTGTAATAGAATTTTTAATGAAGTACCTAGTATCCTATACTAATCACCCCATATACGCGGATATACTGATTCGTAGATTAAAAAGTCAATTATTTTTGTTTCGTCCGCGTGCGGCAACCCCCTGGTAGGAAAGTTGAATTATTTATCCCCGTGATTTACACTCGGGACCCAATTTACAACTTGACGTCATTCTATCAATACCTATCAGTCTTATAATCACCAACCACAACCAGTAGCAGGAAATACTCGTTAGACTTTTGACTTTACCATATCGATATTATCTATTTAATTTAATCTCTTTCAATATATTAAACGAATAACTTTCGCTCGCCTGCTACAGCCTGCTATAGGTTTCAAAGGTATTGGAGGCAATGATATGTCCATAAAATTGCCAGGTCAACTTTTGCAAATCTAACTTCATAACTTTGCTAACTTCATAAGAAGTTACCAGGTCACATTATATAAAAAATGAATTAAAAAAATATTTTTTTTTCTGTTCAGAGTTTGCCGTTTGCCTTGTTTGATTTAATCATGAAGAGTGTGATTTTGTCGTTTATTATTTATTGATAATAAACAAAAAACCTGGAAATCACTGAATCTCAGCAGAGTAACCGAGTTTTCGGCTTGGAAATTTTTTTCGGCTCAGATTTTGCCGTTCATCTTGTTTGATTTAGTCGTGAAGAGTGCGATTTTGTCGTTACTTGTTTACTGATAATAAACAGAAAACGTCGAAGTTGCGGGCTCTCAGCGGGGCAACCGGTATTTGGCTTGAAAACATTTTTTTCGGCTCGTTTTCTGGCTGAGATTTTGCCGTTCAACTTGTTTTATTTAATCGTGAAGAGAGCGGTTTTGCCGTTATTTGTTTATCGATAGTAATAAACAAAAAACCTAGAAATCTAGGACTATCAGCGGGACAACCGCAGGCAAAAGTGTTTTTTCGACTCGTTTTTGGCCGAGATTTTGCCCTTCGACTTGATTGATTCAATCGTGAAGAGTGCGATTTTGTCGTTATTTGTTGATTAATAGTAATAGACAAAAAACATCAAAATCGTGGGAACTGAGTTTTTCGGTGCAAATTTTTTTAACTAGTTTTCTGCATGAAATTTTGCTGTTCGACTTGGTTTATTAATATTCGGGAGTTTGATTTATATTCGGGAATCAATAAGAACTCATACACATACTCTCTATCACACTCCTTTATCTTTCATTCTATAAGTTTTATTTATCGTGCCTAGTTGCAACTATTCAAATGACACAAATTTGCCATTGTGATTATTCTCGAGATATCAGAAAAAAAAGTTCTGTGTGGATTCTAGTGGAGTTTGAAACGTGAAACATTCGGTTGTTTGATTATAAGCAAACAATGTCTGAACTGAAGTTTTGAAATTTTGTAAATACGAAACCAACTGAGTTCGAAAAGTTTGCAAAATTGGTCCTACGAGTAACTATTAAGTATAAGCAAACAAGAAACCAAATTTAGAAAATGATTTTAAATTCACTGTCAAACTGATTTCTTAAGTTATGAATTTTTCACTACTTCTGCAGTAGTGGCAAAATTTTCTCCAATTTCACTAAAGAATTTTGATCTTTCACGGTACCTTTAGAAACTGCCTTGCACATCCGATAATATCGGTTTCCAACCATTCTATTTTATCACTCATTTTAATATTTACGTGCGACAATTATTTTCTATACTACCACAAATTAGACGGGTTAATTAATTAATTTCTCTCGGGCGAGTCTGAACACGAAAATAATAAGTATTTACATATATTCGTAGAGATCTGAGATGTGGTGACACGTATGGCGACTCTTGAATCTATTTGACATAATTTTTTCACTGTTAGATTACGCACAATTTCTGTCCGATGTATATATCACGCAATAAATGTCAGATGTAAACGTACCTTTAGTTATAAACACGTAGCCATTTTTTTTGTTGGCGAAATTTATCATTTCTGAGGCATATTCAATTAGGAATATAAAATTTGACGCAACGTTATAAAGTTTGAAACGTTTTCACGAAAACTTTTTCAATTAAATATCGCAACAGGCGAGATTATATTCTGACAAGGAAATCTGTCCAGATTTCTAATTAAGCGCTGTTTTATATTTCTTTTTTTTTTTAAATGGGACTTCAGCTCTGTGTCACCAGATGAAATCAGTATTAATATTTTTATAATTCTCATCTAACATATATGTTAAGGTACTGTTTACATCTAACCATATAGATGTAGTGACACATATTGCCGACGCTTGAAACTGACAGAAATTCTTCAATGTTTAGATTAGGGACAATAACACAATTCCGGACCGACATAAAATATCAGCAAGATGTTACTTACCTAGATGTTAGATGTAAACGTACCTTTATTTATAAACAAGTACCTAGCCAGTTTTTGTTCGCGGAATTTATGATTTGTCAAGCATTATCGATTAGATTAGGAATATAATATTTTACGCAGTCTTATAAAGTTTAAACGATTTTACGAACACGTTTTTAATTAAATATCGGAACAGGCGAGATTATATTCCGTCAAGAAAATCTGTTCAATTTATAATTAAAGAACTAGCTGTTTTATATTTCGATTATTTTTTAAATCGGACCTACTTTGTGCCATGAGATGACATCAGGATTAATATTTTTATGATTCTCATTATTATATAACAGATGTTACATTATTGAATAAATTATTAGGACACTACTACTCGTGCGAAATGATGCCAAAATCTGATAAATAAAGATATCTCGATAAACTATTAAAATATATTATAACTATATTATAGTTATTAATGATACTAGTTCAATATGAACACTATTATAATTACACTTAACGTGTAACGTTAAGCCACGAGGCGTTAGCCGAGTGCTTTAGTTACACAAGTTTCATTAACAAGTTCATATTGAACGTGTATCATCCAAAATTTAATCTACGACCAAATCTACGTCCAAATAGATTCGATTTATCTTAAACCAAAAACCTCTTCATAAATTGAAATGCAAAATTATCAGGTGCCCATATTAGTCTGTTCATTGATATTTTGAACTTCAAATTTTGTGTTCAATTCAACAGAATATTCGACCCTTTTAAAGAAATGGAATTTATATCCGCGAGAGATGAAAAAATACACTACAAAAAAATGGAAGAAAGTTGTATTTGATTAGTGCAGTTTTAAGTAGGTAAAAAAGAAATCTTGCAAATGATAAAACGCTACGACGATAACACACCGTCCGGCTTTCGTCTGGCGTCGTGGAGAAGATGTTTTGTGCGTTATTTTAAAGACGAAACGGGACAATGAGCGTTGCGCCACAACAAGAATGGAATATATATACCTAATCCTGTATTTTCTAAAACAGACGGAGCACAAAGATAATAAATTGGTAATACCAAAAACCCTGATATTAATTGGTCCTGTTCGGTTGCTTAAGATGTTACCTACTAAATAACTAAGTACGAGGAATGCACAAATTAAGACTGACAGCGTGACCATTGTTTTGGATAAACCCCATTCTTCAGGAAGGTATAAAATATGCCGATTCGACTACACATAATATCGAAGTGGGTAAAGAAATTTGTAGAGATGATGGGACTAGATATTAAAAAAAATAAAATTACAAAACCACTTCAAACGATCAATGAGCAGGCTTAAGAGAAAATCGGAAAGCAACAGAACAAAACAATGTTGCAGAATTCTCCAACCAGGGACAGAACATTTACAATAAATATATTTTTCATGTTCAAAACTTTAAATGCAGCTTAATTTTTATACTTTATTTGGTTTATAGTGAGTTAGTTGTAACCTTAATTTGTTAAAATAGAAATATTATATACTTAGTGTTTATGATTGTAACATCAAAAAATTATCTTTAGAATAGGTACCTACCACACGAGAGTTCGATAAATTAGAAAATAATTATCCAGATACTCATTGGTATTACAACAACTGATAAATCACTGGAACACATTTTTTTAAACGTTTCTTCCACTAGAAACGCCTCAAAACGTACGTAGTTTTGTTTACAACTTACAACTATCATGGTTAATACCGATGATAGTATACCTACTTTACTGTTTATGAGAATATATCCTCGAATGTATCTATCAAATATCACTTTGGCATAATAATATGCAAATCGCATTTAAATGGAATTCTCGAGAATGTTTTACTACAATTTGAAAATAGTGTGTCTTCTGTTAAGGAACGAAGCCGCCGCCCCGCACGCGTGGAAAATGAAGTACAAAGTTCGCCTTTCCAAACAAATCGGTAACCCTAATTCATTGAACTCCGCCTGGTTTACGCATTCCTAGACAATAGGTAAAAAAAAGCAAACGAAATTGTTAATGTTACCTCATTACTTTATATTTAGGAGTACACACATGATGATTCAAAATTTCCTGACCTCCCACTCCGCGGTCCAAGCAAGTTAATGACCTACTCGAATTTATGCGTCGAATTAGAGTCAGAATTTCGCCCCAATCTCCAGAATGTCAATAGCCAATGTCAACAATCAATGAACGAATGGATATAAATAGTTATGATATTCGTATACCTATTTCTTTACTTCTGCTGAGTGCAAGTATCGAATAAAGAGGTATGAAAAGTGACATTTCGGCGGTGTTTCGATTAGACGGTACCTAATTAGCATTTTACGGGCCCGAATTAAATCGGAGAACAATAATTAGGGATAAAGTGAAATAACAATCACATTTAGAATTATAGCTGGAGCGTTTGCGTATCCAATCGTGAAGATTGTATTTTTAATCGTCAACATAGTCTTGAGAAACGAGTTTCGTCTAGCAACAAAAGGCAGTGTAAAATCCGTTTGGCTGTAGAGCACTGGCAAGGTTCCAGTGACTAAACCGAAGAAATAACAAGCCTAAAGACCACACACACTAAACACTAAGAACCCACCGTGTACTATAAAAATCCGGAAAGAACGATGTGTCGTCCTCGTATGGTGGTGTTACGTTGAGATACATAGCACTATGTTCCAACATTATTACTGTTAAATCCTGACTAGACAGCACAACAGTTGGTGTAACTTATCGCACATTTTTTATAAACACTACAATATCACTTTACTTTATAATCCACAGCTCTCGGCAATAATCACAGTTGGCACAAGTTTTATTAACAGTATAATCCACTAGTAACTCCAGTTTCATATTTGGCACACATCACTCTCAGTTCTGCGTTGCAGTATGTTAGCGAACAGCGACACCGTCCAAAGACTACTAGATAAGCAGCCAAGAAGCAGTGAAGAAACGAATAGACTCGACGTGGATGCGTGCTCCTCACTCGGCGACCGGCAACTCAATGGCAAAGTCGACGTAGCCGTGCCGCGAGGTTTTCAAATGGGGTTAGTAGGTCGGCATGACGCAGTCGAAGCCGCGAAAACAGCCGATCCGCGGTGTACCTCGTGTTCAAACGACAAGGCTAACTCAAAAATAGTATTTTTTCCATCCTACTGACCTTAACGTAAGGTGGTTTTTCATGTCCATGCCTCTATTTGGTGAATTTTTCGACTGAACCTTCTGCGACACTCCACAAGTTTCGTTTACGGCTCCAGAAGATGAATGGATGGGATTAGGGGTAACAAGGGTAGAAGAGACCGCGGCAGAACTTTCACTGTCTGTTTTTCCAGGGATAAAATCATAGTTAACGTCTGTGCAGCGTCTGCGACGGAGTGGAGCGCGTTTAAATTCCTTAGCAAAATTGTTTCAGATAGGCCCGCCTTTAACTTAACAACCTGTTAGTCTAACTGGTTGTCTCAAATCATTAGCCGACTGAAGGCGATCCTTAATTAAAGGAGACTGCGACAGCCATGATTTTGATTATTCGAGGGAGAACAACAAGGGAACTTTCATGATTATGTTTCGGATAACTCTGGCTCTGGCAATATAACGACGTTTCGTCAACAGTTAGTTACATAATATTAAACGATACTTAGAGGGATTATAGGTATGTGTAATATTGTGTAATATTACGTATAATCTAAGAAATATTTTTTCTCGCTGAAGGTTAAGATGGCGCCGCGTTTACAGGTGGGTGCTATCATGAATGAAATTAATTTTAAATTTGAAAGTAGTGATATTTTCTTACAGAATAAATTAAAATGGTGCAACCCTTGAACGACACTTTTCGCCCGGTAAATAATTAAATATTGAGTTAGAGCATTTATTTGTACAATAATTGCACACATTATGACGATACATAATATAATAACGACAGGGACATGTTATTTTTAAATGCTGTAGCAAAAGCTTATAACATTATCATATTTTTGAAATTCAATTTTGTATAGATTTAACCGACACGTATTCATACTTCCGAATTTGTTTATCATTAAATGTTAGATAGTATGGTATATTGATATATCTAAATGTCCACAATCTGTGTTACTGTGATATTTTCAATTTTCATGCAACCCATCTATGGTCACATACCTACTGTGCAACATCCAAATAATTAGGTTTCACAAAAAAATTAGTGCTTCACTCAAAATATTGATAAAGTTTGCTTATTTTAATTATTATTTAATTTAAGTCCGATTTGATTATTTTTTTTCATTTAGTTGCTAAATTTATAAAGAATCTCACAAACAATTAAGATTTAAATAAAAAAACACTAGGCAAATGACCATATTATACAGGGTGACACAAAAGTGTATTTTTACTATAACTTTAAAATAATATAAGGAGTGGCCAACCTGTTACACCTTATAATTTCTGTTATCAAGCTACCTATTCTGTACATTTTCTTTTTTTATTTGTTACCCTAACTTATTTTTGTTAAAGATACAAGGGTTTTAGAAAAACGTTACATATTAATTTATTTCTATAACAATTTTAAAAACTTAACCATAACGAAAACGAGCTGAAAATAAACTGAAAAACCTAATCAACTTAGTACGAAGTGTTTTCCTCACGTGCACGAATAACTGCTGCAATTCGTCTTGGCATGCCCTCAATTAGGTTTTGAAAGTAACCCTGGTCGATTTGCTGCCATTGTTCAATTAAAACTTCACTAAGCTGCTGTAAATTTGCAGGAGCTGGTACACGAGATTGTACTTTCCTTCCAGGAGCATCCCAAACATGTTCAATTGGGTTTAGGTCTGGGCTTCGAGGAGGCCAATTCATTACTGGGATATCAACTTCGGCTTGGTAACGATTGGTGCAACATGCGGCCGGGCATTATCATGCATCAACATAAAACCGTCTCCGATGAACGGCGCAAAAGGAACAACATATGGTTCTAAAACGTCTCTTATATACCTATCTGCTGTCATAGCTCCCGTATTCACTATGACTAAATCCGTCCGGGCTTCCATACTCACGGCACCCCACACCATTACCGAACCGCCTCCATAACTTACTCTAGGCGAAAAATAGTTTTGGAAGAAACGCTCACCAGCTACGCCCACCTACGGTAAATTCTTTCACGTCCATTCGGTGATCTGAGACAAAAACTTGACTCGTCAGTGAATAGGATACTGCTCCATTATTCATTACCCCAATATTCGTGTTCCCTAGCCCGAAGTTCAACCCGATGGTTTCGTAATAATTCTGGACTCGTTGCAGGTCTCCTTGTCCAATATCAAAAAGCCGCCTTCTTATTCTATCGCTTACTTGAACTTGCCTCACTTCCTTTAATTGGTTTTTCATTTGCGCAGAAGTAATTCTTCTGCCCCGCAAAACATTTAGCGTTATAAAGCGATTATCTCGCTCACTAGTAGATTTTTTTCGACCACAATAAACTGATATCTTGAGCAGTCGGCGGATCCAAACAAAGAGTTACTTTTTATACGAATATCGATTATTTCTGACGGGTACTATATAATGTTTATTACTTTAAAATAAAGCTCATATTTTACAATTTTTTATTATTTCTCAAATAATTCATAAGAAAAATGAATAAAGTATTTTTTAAATTGTTAAAAAAACTTTGTGAAATGCGAAAACAAAGGGAATCCGTCCCTGGCGTATAAGTTTGTATACGTTACAATAAGTTACAATTTTTATATGAATATGAATTATTTCTGGCGGATACTATATCCACAATAATAAATATACTAACCAGAAGGATATCTTTAACGAAATCCATTTGATGTCTAAACCCGTAGCGCGTGACCTTCAGTCTTAGCGAGGGTCTGTTCACCATAGGCGTACCTGTGCGTTAGTGGTATTTCAGTAAGAAAATTACAAATAATGTTTAAATTATTAAGAAAAGAGTAATATTTTCGCAACAAATGGAGATATAGCTATAGATATAACCTCGGATATAACCTATAAAAGTACGTAAAATACAATAATAAAGTAAAGTGCGCTTTAAATATTTACTTGGGGGAATAACAGGGGATTTCATGTCTGACATTTAGGTTCAATATACTAATCATTTCAAGAAATATTATATTTTTAATCTTGTTTTCACTGTTGGTTACACTTATAGTTCTTTCTTTCATTTGAGAAATAAAAAAATCCTCGACAAAGTCACTTTTATTTGCCCTAAATATTTTCTAGTTCTTGGGGATTTATTTGTTACAGCTTATTTTGGGGCATTTAGATACATTCGGAAAATATTTCAGTCAAATAAATTTATTAAAATCCATGAATATCAAATCATAATCTACGAAAATAAAACATTCATTTTTTGGGGATTTTTTTCGAAAAGTCCTGAAGTCCTTTTAATTTCGACTGGGGAAATTGAGCCGCACGATCTGGCAACCTTGCTTTTTCGTGGTCCCCGAACTTGTTTATGTCAATCCAACGAAATCCATGTATTGGGATATTATTTAAGGAAAACGTAAAGTGAATACGTTAGAGTGTTTTTTGGTGTTTGTGTAAAGACCATATTTGACAGCGGATCCTACTTCCTTTATAGGATTATTTTAAGACAGATTAAATTTGTAAGTAGACCATTTCTTTTGACCATGCACTGAGCTGGTGTTTACCTTCCCGTTTCTTATTTGTTCAGGCTCGTCCAAGCAGACCAAGGAGCATCTACTACATTGTGTTTTCTGATATATTTGGCGAGGGAAACCCTTCATGGAAGGTAGGTTTGACGCCATTCTTATATTGGGTATTTAATCGTAATAGCGATGTTTTTTTTATTTAAGGTTTTACTGATGGGCTGTGTTAATGACGGCATTTTAACGACGAGACTGTTGTTGAATCGGCGATAGTCTCCGTCCGCATCCAGTTGGTGGTATCAAAAAGTCGTTCATCTAGTGTCGTAGTACTGATGCTGTGCATTCTTGTACCAGGGGTACGTCGATGGTGATAGCGGAGACCTGTTCATCTAACGTTGCAGCACTAGGGCTACATGGTTTTGTATGGTGGGCACGTCGATAGTCAGAAGGTGAAGTAGAAAGACATCTGGACGTTAAGGTCGTACTCAGCAGTAATTTATCGATGTGAAATTCATGCCACGATTGGCTGTTATACCATTTTGGAACATTAATTTGAAATTTATTTGCATGAACTAACGGGGTGAATATTTGATAATTTTTTTTTAATTAATAGGTGATATGTTGTGATTTTTGCCATATAATTTTATAAGTCCAAATAGATAATATTATTAAGGTATATGCATACTTAAGCTAAGCGACGACTTATTACGATATCTAGCGCTTATTCACGATACAGATCTGTATTTTTTTGGTAAATAAGATACATTTACCTCACCAAAAAGGAGGAGGCTTAACGTTTTTCTTTTGTTGTTAGCAATTTTTTGTTACAGGCACGACGGTGTAAGCCCTTCTGGCTCATAGTAAATTTCTATAGGTTGTTTTTTTAACGAGTCACCTAGTCTGCCCTCTACTTTAGAGAAAACACGTTATGGTAAACTTATACATAGGTATTATACGTATAGGAAATTGACAGATTATCTCTTAATTAATATTAACCCTGTTATATGAGCAAATTACCTGAGTAAATTCTCTACTGAGATTTACATTTTTTTGTGGGAAGATTAAACTTGTAAGTTTTAAAGGGTTTTGTTTATTTTATTTCCTACCCTATATAGCCAATTTAGTAGATTGGGGTTAGGGCAACTGGAAGGCATTTGTGTGAGCATTAAATTTACCTGGCGCCCAAAAATTTTCATCATCAAGGATCCCGCAAATCTTCACTGAGCGAGGCTGGCGAATGCCCTGCCGATTGTCTAGGCAGAGGAGACAGTTTGTAACGCGGAGGTAGGTTATGCGTTACAAAATGTAAAAACAAAAAAAAAAATTGTGTTAGTTTTTTTTACTTATTTTTTTGAAAAAAAAAATGTTTGTGACTATAATTTCCCATTTCGATAGGAAATTTGGTTCTCTACAAAAAATCGTATTAATGTATATAGTAAAAATGCAGTTTTTGAGTTACAGTTAAAAGACTTAAAGGTGGACAAATTAACTCTCATTCTCAAAAATACAAATTTAATAGCACTGTGGAGTTATCATTTTTAAGGTACAATTTAACATATTATATGAAAAAATAAAATACCTTATATAAATTAATTCCTTGTACCCCTGTACGACATCGTTAATGGACTAATAAGTGCCAGCAACAAAACGATGAACAATTTGGCATTTGACAGAACTTTAGCATACCTCTTAAGAATTATTGTTTAATTCATGCCAATATCTCTATTAATAGGCAAGATATTATTAATTAAAATAATGATGATGTGCATTACTGCGATTTGGTCTTAATTATAACAAAGTAACGGTAAACAATAAAACGTAATAATTATGGTCTTGTAATAAGTGTAACAACTGACACCGCCATTAGCCTTAACTTTATTACGAACAGGGAGGGCGGTCACTACTATGCGGACCGAGTTTTAGGGGATGTCGAATCCAGATGTTGTATTCAAAGAGCCATGGAACGGTTTCCAGAAACTGGAGAATACATCAGAAAAATGGGATCAAGAAGAAAATGATGCACAACGCAGCAGGACTATCATTTTTAGGCCTAAGAATACTAAGAAATAAGAACTCTATTTCAGTTAATAAGAATGGTCTGTGTAAACCTAATAGTTTCCGAGATACAGCTTCTTAAATTTTCAGGATTTATCTCCCCACCATTGCCCATTCGACGTCCAGTGGTGCCAATGTGCTTGAAAATTGTAAAATTTAGGAAGCTGTATCTAGGAAATTATTGGGCTTACATACCTGTACCATTCCGAATTCAGATTGTGGTAAATTTAGTTTAATTTCAAAAAGTATGGAAACGTTATTATCGAAAACGTCGTCCTTCACGGTCAAAATCGACAAAAACTGAAGTAGGTAAAAAAATTTACTTTAAATAATAATCATTAGCTAAGATCATACACAACTCACCAAAAATCAAAAATACCAGATTTGATGTATAAGGTTCGATGTATAAGGTTACTGAATTAATACAGCATATTAAGAGCAGTAACAAAAGATCCGCGAGGGTGCTAGTGTAATTATAATATAATTAATTGTGGAAAATATGCAGAGGCAAAAAAAGATTTCCTTAAGAAGTCCTTAATAAATGTCGCAACTAGGCTTAGCACAAGTAATTCCAACTAAAGCCGTCAACTTTGGTATTTTTGCCATGTGGCTTGAAAATTGAGATCGGGCGGCCATTTATCTGGTAATAAAATTGTTTGATGTTTTCAATATTTTTTTTTACTAAATTTGCAAACAAAAATTTTTAACTAACTTTAATACCTATATGAAGTCCCCAGGATGATTCTCTCGGGGACATTTTTCATTTTTTATCATCAGAATATGCATATCATAATACCCTCCAAAAATCATACTGGGTATAATCACGTCTGAAAATCTGTCACTACCTCCCGGTCTAATATTGTTAAAATATTACCCTTCCCCCTCATACGTCATTGCTCAACTCTCGTGTGGCGGACCTTAAGTGGTTAAAAAGTAACTTAACATGATAATATATTCATGGCATAGCAGACACAATTACACAATTATTTTCAGTATTGACCTTTATTACCATGAGCGGCTCTCATTTTCTTACATCAAAGTACATATATAGAGAGAGTTGTTAACTTTTTAGTATAGTGTGAATATAGGTAGGTATTTTCTATATCATGCAAATGCCCCTCTAATTACTTTTAGGCTATGCATATTTATATGGAAATTATAGAGGCCATAGGCTACGGATAATAGTAATTTCGTTACCCTTCCCAATAACCTATGCCACGAAGGAATATGGAAATGTATCAGTATATTTGAAAAATTGTTCGCGACTTGGCCGATTTTCGAATGATGATTCCAATAAATAACATAAGGCCAATTCCATTTTTTTTATTGAAAAGGCCTTTAAAAGTACTATCCAAAAATAGTACTAATAGTAAGTGGTTTCCATACGGTAGCTAATGTACGCCCTACGAGAGTTGAACGACGTATGAGGGGAAGGGTAATAAAATATGCAAAAGAAGCTTCTGTCGAGCTCAGAGCACAATGGATATTTAGCTTCTCTGTGTAAGTAACTATAGTACAAAAATAATATAGGAACCTTTGTTAATAATTTATTAATAGAGAACGTGGTGACATCGGAACTTTTATCCCGCATTATTACCGTTGTTCAACTGTCGTATGGCGGACTTTAAATATTAATGTTATCACATAATTTTCTCTAAAGTAATTAAAACAACATCTCTTACAGTATATTGAGGATGATACTACCTGTTTTGTCTACGAATAAAAGAGAGAAATATGTGTTATTTTCGATGAGCGTCTTCTTTGCTGCAAGACTTAATATCAGTAAAATTAACAAAAATGTTATTATTACTACTTGTGATGACTGTTCAGTTCGCTCTAAAAAATACACTTTAAACATGGTGGCAACCTCCTTCTAGTACGTACATAGATTATATTTTGTTTTGTTTAATTACGAGTATAATTTGAATGAAAAATACAAGGAACTTAGCATTTTTTATAACGTAGTTCGTTAATTAGTGTAATTTGCGGTTTCACGGAAATTTATTAAAATAATACCACGTAGTTTACACAACAAAACGGATTTATAAAAGTTATTAGTGAAACTAGGGCGGCAAATTTATAAACAAACAATTATTATTAAACCTATTTGCGTTCTAAGAATGCCCGAGATGATCGACTAAATACCTACACTAACTAGCATTGAATCACAGCAATCGTCATGGCAATCATATCATGCCTTATGCAAATACACAAAAATTATTTCAGAACAGGAGAAGATATTTAACAAGCTGAAAATTCCTGAAAATGTTCAGAACAATGCCCTAACTGATATCAGAAAGTTCTCAATAAGTTCGACTGGAGAAAAGCCCAACACCTTTTTTGGGTTTTGGCTATGTCTTTTGAACTAATCGTCCAAGCGAGGTCAAATTAACCGGTTTGACTGCGGAATGAAGGATATATAAATTAAATGAGTTACATGCCTTTCTGCAGCAGATTTTCGCGAACAAGGCAAAAAAATACCTAAACCATAATTTCGATTGAACCTTGATTTTTAATGAATACCGGTGCGCAGGGGAGCATGCGTGAAACAATCGCCGACCCTGCGTTTCTATGTGACTCTCGCATCTCTATTTTAAATGGTACTTATCTGATTAACCATAAATTCCACACCACCTTACTACTAAGCGGAATTCTTTAGACCGCAAATCTTTCGGTTCCCCAGCTATACTGACATATCTAATTGATTTTTAGAAGACATCGCCTTGTGTTAAGAAAAACTGCAATTAATACCACGCATATTTTTGAATTATATATAGTAGCGTCCAGCTACTTACCCCCAAGATTTATCAGCCGTATGTCAACTTCATTAAAAACCACATTGGTATGAAGGCCACCGTGGTGTTAGACGGCTATGGCAACGCGAGAACAACCAAAGATGCAGAGGATGTCGGAAGAACTGGTATAGTGGCTGCCGACGCAGTGATCGATGACTCCACGACAACCACAATACCACAAGCAGTATTGCTATCTTACGACAAGAAGAAGCGCTTCATCGCTCTCCTATCAAACCATCTTGCAACTGTAGGAATTAAGGTTATACAAGCAGAAGAAGACGCTGATTATATCAACAGTAGCAGAAACATTCAGAATATTAGGAGGAATCACTGCTGTGCTTGTAGGTGGCGACACGGTGCTCGTCGGCGATATTAGCATGTTTATGACAGGGCAAAAAAAACGGATCTAACAAGATATTCAACTGATCTTAGGACATTTGCTCCCATCTCTTCTTTTCTTCCATGATCACATACGCACCTGTCGGAAGGGGAATACGAAATATTTGAAGAAGCTTCAAGAAAACGAATAATTGCGAGATAAAGCTGATGTCTTTAATAAACCCGATGCCTCGCATGAATAAATTGCTATGACAGGGGAGGCTTTTCTTCTTTAATTTTATAGTTGCCCTATCAGTAGTTCATTAGACACTGAAAGCTACAGATTGATACGCGGACCGTAGTCAAGCAGTGGTTTAAATCCCAGTTTGATTTGGCAAATCTTCCACCAACATCACAGCAGTCTATCACCAGGTAATAGTCCCGAGTCGGTCCAATTTCTAGTGTCTCTTTTTGGCAAATGCTAATTTAGCAAACGTGGTTGCTGTGCTTGGACTAAATTATTAATCCAATGTTTTTTATTTCTAGTCCAAGCCTGGAAAAAAAACTGTTGACCTGCGACGATGTAGACCTAGCCAAAACGCTAGGGCGTTTCGACTAGGCCAAAAATGGACGCCTAATTCCAATCCCCTGCAAGGCTGATCCTGCTCCGGCGGATATTTGTTCGATACCGCTGTTCGATGCGAAATAAATTTTCAATAATTTATCCCCGAGATCAAACTAATGAGGCTTTACAGGTTTCCCTCATTCCTGCACTGAATGGTGGTGACAATTTACCGACCTAAGTCGATCCTGGTCTCACATGCGGCTCGCGAAATAATTATATGCCGCCCCTTCTCCCGCACAAGTCTCTCACTTCTGGGCTAACCATTTCGGTTAGAATGAGGTGTAGAGATATTATTATAATATTATATTAACTATATATTTGATTGCGAAATATACATACGACGATTACCTACAAAATGCATAAAGGAACGCACTGTTGCCATTTTTCCAGATCCCAAGGAGCGGCAGCAAAACCAATGCCGTCGAAAATCTGAAACTTCTACATAAATGTTACGTGTCCGTTCATAAATTAGATAACTTCTATTAGACGTTTGCGTTGTGAAACTTATCTTTAATGGCGTTATTTACAATTATATACTTTTAAATTAATGTTATTTACCTTTAAATGAATGTTTATACCTCTTCTAATAACAGATAATGATGTGAACAATGAAGCAACAGTCTGATTTGAATTGTGATACGCTGCGGTTGTTGTATACCCCACAGGGTGTTATTAATTTTCTAAAAAAAGAAAAACAACATTTTTATTACAGTATAAAACGAAATAAAATGATTATATACTTGCTTCCAAAAATAACGAGCACAATGAAATTATCTACGCAAAAAAAAGTTCACTCAAATCTAACTACCTATATAGGTTCGGAAAAAAAGTAACATCAAATTTGTGACAAATTTCTACTTTCAATTTGACCAGGCGTTTACATGGAAGAAACAACAACCAAATCTTTAACACATTTCCGTGATCATGCTGTTAAACCTATAAACCTTGTCCTTTATAAACCCTAGGTGGCCAAAATTCTAAATCTGGACATAAATTACGATTATAAAGGTAGATTATACTAATTAGTTAACATTAAGCAAATTAAAATTGACAAAATGCGTTATTAAGAGCCATTTGGTAATTTATAGTTATTTATGAATAATATCAAGATTATTGTCCCTGATGAGTGGGTTTAATTATTTCAGCAAATATTTGTATTTGTCATCTAATAATTTTAATAGGAATATACGAAAAAAAACTGTTTCCTTATTTTTTAAGTCGATATTTAGGTTTTAATATTATCTGGCGCTGATTAATATGCTGTTTTCGCAGACGTTGCCAAATTATTTAGATACCTATCTACTTTCTAACCATTATTTTTGTAAGTCATAAAAAATGTATATCCGATTTGGTAATTCAAGTGCTGTGAATATACAAATCGGTCGTAATGTTTGTAATGCATTTGACAACCTCGTGAGCAGAAAATGAAATGTTTTTGTTCATGGTGGTCAGCATACCTATATGTAATTTTGAATGAAGCTCTTCTGAAGGTCAGGCAGGCATATTTCAGAATAATAATGGTGCCAATATCCTTTTTTGTAGCGCGTTATACATATTTTATGGTCTTTTAAGATATGCTTCGTAATGATCTAGTCGCGGAAAATTTTGGTTGGATGTTTATTATTTATTATATATGTAGACGATTTAATCTTCTGAAGAGGGAGTATACAATAAAATTGGGAAATATATGCCTTTACTATCCTTACGTAAAAATAATGTACAATTTTAAATCAGATAGCCCGGTACCGTTAGAAAGCTGAGGAATAACAAGTGCCGGTTTTACCGCTGGGCAACCGGGCTTAGTGCCCCGGTGACTACAAATTGAGGAACTTCACAAACTCCCGGACAAAAAATTTTACTTACCGAGCTATAATTTTTTTAAATTTAAAAATATAATAAAATGTGTTGGAGAAAAGGATATTTTTTCCCGTCTCGGTGTCATTTTTAAAACAATGCGCCATTTTGTAGTAGCGTAACATTTTTGATTAGTCATTAAGGCCCAATAGAATTTGATTTTTTGAGTCCAAATAGATTTTGATGTTTGTCAAAATTAGTATGCCATGACTTGTTTTTGTTCAATTGCATTCAATCTCAAGCGTTGCTTATCTATGTCATTTTAATTTTGAGATCTGACTTCGATTGGAATTGACAATGTAGCACAGAGCCCTCGATGGATCATAATCTAAATAATGAGCGCTGCAGAAGCTGGGATCAGCTGCATCAGAGGCAAACAACTTCTGCAATTGGGCAAGAGTACGATTGCAAATCGCAGCCAATGAAAAAGACGGCATATTTAACCATTTGATTTGTTACAATTTTGTTTTTCTTCATACATTTCAAAACAATAAATTTCTTCACAGACAGTATTTTCAATTATCGATAAATTTATTAGTTTCATTTTATTTCAATGTGGGATGACGACTTTGTAACTTTGACAGTATAAACAGGTAAATCTCTGATTTCCTACACCCCAGCTCAAAAAATTTATTGTATTTAATCTTATAAATGATTTGGAGAATGAAGAATTTACCAGTTAGCAAAAGCGGGAGTAGCCAGTTTGAGGCATGTGCATAAAAATTGTACAGTAAAAAAAACAAACACAACACACGCGAATACAGGAAATTGTAAATGCAGAAAGCTAAAGACTGAGAGAAGAAAGAACGTGCTAAATTTATAATCTCCAAATCTTGAAAGTTGGCAGTTACGTCACTAATTTATTTTAAATCTACAACCACTCTATGCGAGTGTTCTTCGTTAAAAAATAATAAAACGAGAGAGACAAACAAAAAGAAGTCCATTATATGTGACTGTTGATATATCGGACTAACGTTGTTGTGAGCTGCTGTATGAAAAAGATAGAGAGGGCACGATTTCGTACATCGTAACTCTAGCGAGAATAATATCGATCAACTGATGCATGATATCAATGAAATATTTATAACAATAGATATCATGCACCCCACGCTTTTATACAAAATCTTAATATATCATTATTTTTTTACTTTTTAGTTCGGTTTTCCTTTAAAGCGTGTTTTTTAGTATTTTAAACTATAATTTATTTTTTACTTCTTAGGTCGATTTGTTATACCTAAATAGTGGAGAGAAATATGGGTCGTAAACAGACAACTGAAATTTAAAATGTTTTTTCCCACTCTTATCAAATCGGGTTCTCCCATAATTTTGGCATGGTGTGTGCAGACGGACCACGGGGAGAGGGGGAACGATCAATTAAAAGCACGGGAAATTTTTTTAACGTTTTTAATGCATATCTCGGCTCAGAACACAAACGCTCATTAAGCTGGGCGAAACGGAAAATTAGTTCGCGAGATATCGCGAATCGTAGTTGCGAAAATGGGAAAAATTAAATTGGTTTTTCATATAGGGGGAGTGGAGTTCGAGGCTCAATTTTTTTTGTGGAAGAGCTATTATGAAGGAAAACAGAGGCTGCAGACTGAGGGTGCTGTCACAACGCCGTTTGATTTTTTAAAATCAAATATTCAGATAAAAAGAAAAATGTTTCCCCTGGATTTTGAGCATGGCCAGAGCCCCCACCCCTCTCCGTTTTTCTACTGCATTGTAAAAACTTTGAAGTCCCCTCACCTCCTAATCAGCTAAAAAAAGCTGTCGACTGGTAAAAGAATTATTTCCTTTAACCCCCCTCATACCGGAAACACCATTTGAAGAAACAGGCAAATCGTTTTCTTGCGCTCGTTTGTTTGCAGGTTACAGGCGTTTGTTTGCCACAAAAAAAATCTCCTATGTCATCGTATAGCGTATGAAAAAACGAAGAAAAAGCCGTGAAACTAATAAAATAATAAATGCGTGTTAAAAAGAAGCAAACAATGCAGCTAAGGGTGAGGAGGTGAGCCCATTCCCTCACATCAAAGTTATCTTCACATCAGACCATCCTGGTATATTCGTGAGTAATGGCAAAACATTTTAGTATTTTGGATTTTTTATTTGATTCGTATAATTGGTGACCTTTGAACCGCACGATAAGACTGAATTTAACTACATATAGTCAGTATACTTACTATCGCTTTACCCAAAGCTAGGTACCTACTTTATAGAATATTAATTCAGATTAAAATATTACGATACACTTACGATATTAATTTTTTAAATCGTTTACAGATCGTCAGAAAATAGTGTCAGATAAGTGATGAAAACTGCATCGTTATCTGTATCATGTGAAATTAATAGCGCTTAAGTAACCATCAGGAAACCAACTAAAGAAATAAATGATTATTGCAAATTTTAAAAAATGTGCAAATTGCGGGCAAGCATTTCCAAGTTATGTGGCTCTGAAGGTGTCACAAATATGCCTCCAGTAGCAGGTGCAAAATGTAGGCGTACGTAAGGTTTATAGCCAACTCATTCACCTTGTCATTTGTGTTCTACATATTTTCCATACTGAATTGTTTAAATCAAAATTGCCAGTTTTCTACAACAAAACAAGCTGCAGAATTGGAACGCTACAGTTTTTTTACAGTTGATCGATTCCATGCCTCACGACCATTCGTTTCACTTTGATACGTCTACTATTGACTTTTTGCTTCACAGTACCTTACAATTAAAAAAACGCTAACAAACAAATAATTTATGTCGCTTGGTGAACATAACTATCGTTTAAAATGGACAGGCTATGCCTTGATGCGACATTGACACACTAACATTGTAATAGATTCATTTCATTATTGCGACATTTTTTCGCAACTAATTACGCCTTTTATCGGTGAAACTGTGGATGATGGTTCACATGTGTGCGACAGGAATTTTGGCAACTTGTTGATTCCATCAGCCAGTTTAATTTTACAGAAATGTGGAGACCTAAATCTGAGTATCGCATCCTAAACAATTACGCGACACGCAACTTTTCTCTCCTTCCCGCTGTTTCGACATTTTATTAGAAAATTAATTATTATAATGACGTCCCCGCAATTGTCGTCCGTGCGAGAGGTAAGTACATATATGCGATATTATAAATGTTAATGCTTAACAAAAATGAAAGTCATTCTCAATAGTACTTACACCATCATATTTGGTAATGATTTTGAAATCGAAACTACTCTCTAATTTTTAGGCGGGCCAGGTTTTATCAAAGTATAGCGATTATGCTACCGAAAAATATGCCGAAACGATTGTATCGCTTTTGGAGTGGGACTGAACTTGCTTCTATAATATAATTAACTGGTTCGGTTTGTGCAATTATTTGTGACATTTACGTCTTCGGACATTTTATTGCAAGAGAGACTGAGGTGTTTCTTTTTTACTCGTTTAAATTGAGTACGCAATATAATGCACGTGATGTAGTTTTTTAAGGAATTGATTAATCTAGGTTTGAAGCAATACATGGTGATTGCTTTTATTAAATACTTTGGAAAAATCTATATCCGTCCATATGCCCTTTACTTTCCAATGAACCGGAAAAATCGTTGAAACTTCTTAATCCTCAAGAACAGTAGCGATTTTGACGACTTTTTTTTAAATGTTTATTTTCATATATTATTTGAAGTCAGAAATATTTTGGTGGGGGCAGATAAATATTTAGATTGTTCGGAAAGATAGTATATTATTCAACGAGCAATTAAAGATAGCCATTATTAACTCATGGTGACATTTACGTTACGAGCCGAAGGCTAATGGCACAAATCGCCCGAGTTAATAATGGCAATTAATTACACGTTGAATACAATAATTTGTCCACGACCATTATACATTTTTTATCTTGAACGAGTTGTTTCCTAGTTCTGAATGCGTTGTGAGAAAAACGTCACAAAAAATAATATCTTTTTAAAATGTCAAGGTCGTTGGTTGGCACGAGTTAGCAGGTCTTCAGTCGGCGATCATGTTGCCACCTTGCTTTTTGTTCTCAGTACAAATACTCGAGATGTTGTTGTGTGTACGATGCCACGGCAACATAATTATATAAATCAAATATGTAAATTCATCATTATCAGTTGTTATTATTCAAAATCAGGCTATTGTTACGCCACTGAGTTCGTAAAAATAAATGGTAATGTCTAGAATACAAATGCACTTTATTAACTTATAAACTCAACAAGCCACAATTGTTTACAATGACAAATCACTATCTCAAACTGAACATTTTTAATTACTTGTTACTTTGTTTTCTTGCCTCTAAGAACGTTTAAACTAAACTCCGTAGCGATCGGCTGGCCCCGATCTACTATTTTCAAGGTTCTAGAAACTTCTAGAAGCATCTCATTATTCAATGCCATTATATATTGTATACAGGGTGTTTAGAAGAGTTAGGAAGTATATATTGGGTTAATTAAACGGTGGTGGTATTTTTTCACGATATTTATTGAACTTCGAATAGTCAGGATAAAGCCTCGATTTTTTTAATTCTATCATTAGGCCAAGCGTCAGGGAGTTCAGGATGCGTAAATGACGTTTTTAATAGGACAAGCTATTTTACTGTTGGATCTGGTACATTATAAGCATCTTTTAGACATATAAATTTTTCCCCTCGCCCGCCTTCCGGAACACCCCCAGCTTTGCAGAAATATCGATTCAAAACATTTTTTCTGTAAATCAGCATCTCGGTTCTGAACGGTCCTATTAAAAAAAGCGATAATTATCAAAATTAAAGATAAATAAATTCTCTAATCGAAATTCGACACATTTTTACTTTGTATTAATTAATGGAGTTATATATATATAGGCAGGGGCAAGTAAAGCATTGCATCGCATCATTTTTGAATGGCTTCAGGAACACTTTACAATTACTAACAAAACTGAAGCTGCTCCACAAGAACTATTGCAAAGCCGCATGTACTTGAAAAGCTGGACTAAGATGTAAGATGTTCCACTTTTTGTTCTGGATGTCGTGTAGAAATCTCGAAATATATGTAGACGACTTAGATCAAGCCGAAGAAAAGGTATTAGTTTTTTTGAAATACGACAAATACCAGAGGGTTGATTCTGACAAAGACGATGCAGACGATAGTGAAACCGACACTCGCAGTTTAATTTTCGGATAATACGAAAGCTAAACTTATTTTATGTTTTCCCGGTCAAATGCAATATGCTCTTTGACGCTCGTATCAGCGTGGTGTTATGTTCACTTTTAGTAGTTAACAATTTGAGAATCCGAAATTTGTTGTAGGTATATTTGACGATAACTTGATTTTAAGCAGTGACTACGCGTTCCCTTTTGCATGTGTTTAGAAATTCAGGTCGGCATGTTACTTACGAGTCTATGACATTCATCGATATTATTTTTCTTTTCCCCAAACATTACAGAAAGTGTATTCGATACCCAGGATAATTTGGGGACTGTTTGACTTAGTTGCGCATAGTCAGTGGGGTCCACGGTAATTAGTGACTTCGGTAATCACCGAACTCATTAATTTAATATGAATTGTATTTTTATTTTTATCAAGAGCTGAGCTAACTTAGGCAAACTTTTATTGCCCACTTTAAATCGCTATTGAATGTACTCCAAGGGGTAATAGTTGTATATATTAAATAAAACATTAATATGGTATATGGTAATTGTTTTACGTATCTATATATTATAAAAATGAAAAACACGATGCCTTAACCGAGCTTGCGAACCTTATTTTCTTATAATTTTATCTTTTGATGGAAAACTTGACCTTGAACTTTTACATCTTAGATACCAGATACCTAGATACCAGAAATTTATCTCTAAACAATGCCAAAACTAGAATATTCGAACACCTATCTATTAAACGTTCGCTTATCTTGTATGACTACTTGTTCAATGGGTCATATTCAGTACATTTGATATGCCTACCTAAGTACACACATTCGTGTGTTTAACCAGCTGTGTTCTATAGCTATGCGAAAAATACATATCATCAATCTACATACCTCAATCAGAAATTTTATTTGTTTGATTTATTTATCAGTTGGCATTTTGAACGGCATAATGATTGGGTGGGTCTACAAACTAAATCTAATTCGGAGAATTTAATACTATTTTTGTGGAATTTGAAAAGGCCAGACAAAGTTGTAAGACACAAGTGGGCATACAGATGTGTATGTACAATCGGCGTCACCTTAAACTCACCACCCACCCTACAAGCGATTCTCTTTCTATCGCGCCCTACTACAAATTCAGGGTGTGTATTTACAATACATAGCGCTTCGTTATTAAGTTAGAGAAGGATAGATTTGCTAGCGAGGGCTATACCCCGGTTTCGAAATAGTGTGGAGTGATTCATACATAATATCACACCACCATCACAATTGAACGGTCTACGTATTTGCGATGGATTACAGAATTTCTTAGTGTGCAAATTTGTGTACACTCTATAGAAATGGTGGGCAGAACTCATTAGTAACCGGGTCTACCGCTCTCATTGGCGAGTTTTAGGCGGTTCTAAATTAAATTAAATTTCATTGGTCAAAGGTAAAGACGCCGGATTTCCGTGGATATATTGACACATGCGCTGTTTCATGCATGTATGTTTTGGCGCGACAGTGGCGTTTCATTGTGTCTTGTGTATGGTTGATTCGCGATATAAATTAATTATAGTATTGTGTTATACTATAGTTATACGCGAGTGTTTAAGTGTTTTTATGCGATGGAAGCGACGAATGCGAGTAGTTGCCAATAATTCCAATCGTAAGCGACCGAACTTGAGAGGAGAACTGAAAATGATCAAAAATGCCTCCTCTAAAATGATACGCCTATGGAATTTCGTTTCCTTCGCACCTCATCTCCCTGAGCCGTCCATATGTTGGTGATGAATCACTCCATACTATTTAAGCACCGCAGTATAGGTCAGGTAGATAGTCTATTCTCAGTATTTGCAATAGTTGGACCCTCCTGCAAATAAATACCTACCTACTTACTTAGGTTTGCTATGCGTTTTGTTTTCCTCGGACGTTGTCCCTCTTTAATAGCTCAGAGACTTCTTAGACTTAGGGAGAGAGAAGGAGAGAAAGAGACAATGTAGGTTAAATAAAGGTAAAGTTGCGTATCCATGGACCAACACATTTATCCAAAAAAAAATCTCCGTTAACTTGAATCGTGTTTTTAATATTAGAAACAACCGAAATTTTCGAAAATCGTTTTTATTAGAAATGCTATTGACGATTTTCAAAAGCCATTTTGTTCGTTCCATAATTATGCAACTTTGCCACAATTTAACCGACTTTGTTTCTCTTACCGTTCGATGGCGAGATCCCGTGCATTGCATCGAATATGAAGCACCCTGTATACCGGAAGATAGAAAATTTTATTTTGCTTTAGAAAAAATGCGTCTCATTTGATAAACAAAAAATTTCATGGTTTGAAGTTACTAAAATGTAAAGTCAAAAACTGAACGCCCTTTATATTATTGAATCGGTTTTAATTTTAGGATGTAAGTTACTTGATGTTCTTGTTAAGAAAACCAAGAATTTTATGAAAATTTATCATAAAAAAATTATGAAGATTTATCTTAGTCGTGGGTGTTTTTTGTAGGAAATTTCACAATTTTTAGGGCTTAATTTTCCAAGATGACTAATTGCAAAAACATATTATAACTACAACTACTATGTATATACGCAAACAAGTTGGTTTCGATAACTTTTACGTTGCTGGGTATGCCATTGTGAAAATAATACTTCACTTCTGAGAGATTATAATGTAAATTTGTCAATACGCAGCCTGAATTCAGCATAAATGCTGGGAATGTTTCTGATGGGGTGCGATAGACAGAGATGCGCGAGAACAATGGTGACTTTAACCTGACGTCGATTCCGATGAAATATAGGCAGTGTTTTTGATATACGTGTTTGTAGAATAACGAACGATACGATTTTCCTTTTTTATTTTTTTTTATTTTATTGTGATTATTGCTATTATACTTAAATTGAAAATAAACAACGGTAGGAAAAATCGATAAAAATAGCCCACTTTGAACGGCAACATATCAGCCAATTTTCATTGCAGAATTTTTGTTCATCTCATTTTAACGGTTGGAATCTCTACTCATTATTTTATCTGAAGAAATTCATACTTACACCGGCTCAAAAAGAAATTTTATTTAAAGAAATCACGTAATTGAACAAATACGAAATTAGTAAAATACGGAATAAGGTCTCGACCCTGCTGTGTTCGACGGAGTAGCGATTTGCGATTAGCGACGAGTAGCGAAGTCGGCATGTGAGGCGGTAACCTAAAAAGGTTTTTTTTAAGGAAACAAGTTTAAAGAAAACAAGTTTACACCCAATTAAAGTTTCAACCTTTCTGATGGCATTATAAAAACATTTGAATATTTGGTAATATTTCTCTTCTCTTGATAAACTAAACCTATATACTCGTATATACTCTTGATAAACTAAAAATGGAACAATTCTGAAACAGAGCAATTGCTATAGTGGAATAAGACCAGTGGCCAAAATATGCTTTAACTGCTTTGGCATATTGTGAAAAGACTTCTATATGCCGCCCAATATTAACACATTGCTGACTATATTCTCAATTTTACCAGTGCCTGCTGCGGAGAATGACATAACTTTTTCTGTATTACGCCTCGCCTTTTAAAAAAATATCTACGAAACTTATTTATATTCCGACAAGAGTTTAAATGGTTTAACACTGTTTCATCTCTACAGATCTATGAATACAAAGCATGTGGCAAAGCAGAGCTTTCTTTGCGTAAATCAGGAATTTGTGTACTCCACCATAACCTCAAAGTGCAAATGAATTTTCACTTACTTCAGTCTGACAGACTTGCGAACAATGTTCCCTATAGTTCCCTAACTCCCTATAGTAAACTATCCACTTGTTAATTGTGGCATTTCCTATTTCTTTCTGTAGTATCATTGGCACACGATACATGCTTCCTGAAAGCGTAAAAAATAAATAGGTAAACGGTACACGTATTATGTGAATGGTAAATCAATTATGTACATGTGACATTACTCCCTAGGGACAGTCAGTTGTTTAATCATAATAGAATAATAATTTACTTCGAGAAAAGTTTTCGAGGAAATGCCCTTTGGTGTGCTGAGGCTCTACAAACACATATTTAGTTGCTTTATCCTGTAATTTCTTGGAATAATTATTGTAATTTCTCGAAGTTGTCAGTCATTTAGTTATACGCAAATATACATCCCTAATATAACTTCTAACTAAGGTCGTTTTAAAATCCTCGAAATTACAGAAAACACGAATTATAAAACAGATAATGTATCTCTGAGTTGGCTAATTATTGTATAAAATAAATGATTGTCAATTGTTTTCTTAAAGTCCATGGGATTATTTTAATAGCATCAACATCATAACATTGTATAAAAGTTTCATAATATCATAACTAAAAGTAAGAGTAAAGTCTGCTAACCCTGAAAAACTACCAACAAGTGACCATGTTTTTATTATACTACCCGTAATGACATAATATGTACCTCAAATGAGTATCTTCGAGCATAAAAAAGATAGATAGAGGAACGGCTATTTGCAAGCCTCGCACTTTTTCACTATTATTATCAAGGGATATTAAACCACTAAAAAACTAAATTAGAACACTTCTCACAAATAACTACAGCTTTTAACAGCAAACAGACGCCACACAAATATAACGACAGAGCTAAGTACTTCAAAACATGAGCAACGTTGCCAGTTCTCAAATTAAATTCAGGTAACAAAACAACTAGTTGGAACAGGTAATGAAAACAAGAATTAATCTCTTTTCCAGCTGAGATTTAGCACAAATTAATATCAGTGTCTGTTGTTAAACATAAGAATCGAATGGCCAATGTGGATATCATAAAATCATAAACTTCATTTCATAGAGTAAATCAGTGTACCTTGTGAAAATTTTCTAAACTGGTAACATGACACAAAGGTTAAATTCACTGATCAATAACATTGGATGTACACTGTCACATGACAGTCCAGTAGATGCTTTTGCCTCTAAATTTTCAACATTACTTGTCTATTCTAATGGTCGAAGGTATATAATAGGTACAGAGTAGGTATATTTGTTTGAAAAAATATATATAAACTCTGGATTGAAATATTAATAAATAATAAAAAAATGATTTATGAAAATTGAATGATATTGCAGAAAAAGCTGCATATTTGGAAACGTAATACGCTTTTGTAACCATGTAGGCGTTACATTATTAGAATCGTCTATGTACGTACACGTAAAGGTTTAAGTTTCTCTGTAACAGCAGCGGATGTCCCACTTTTATAGCGGCGATAATTATATACAAACCGACATTACCTCTGCTGCCACAACATACCTACAGGTATAGCTGTACATATATATTAACAATTTTATGTGTATGCAGATGCACGATCTCCATGAAAAGTAAAACGCAAACGGCGATAATTGATTGACCTAAATCGTTCTTAGACAGAGCCCTCGCATGCAAAAATTGCATGTTGCAGATGTGACGTAGCGTTTGTGCTCAAGCTAAGGAAGGAGGCACGAGAGGAAGGAAGTTGCCTCATACGGAAAAAGTGCACAATAGTCTGGTCGGGTTGAAACGATGCCGGTGAGTAACGCGCTGGTTTCTGCTTAATCAACGACGTGACGTAATCGCTCGCAAAGCATTTGCATTAAGGTTGGGATTTTGATTTTGTAGAGTGAGCGGCAAATAGATTCATTTATTTTGGTTAACTGTAAATAATTAAAAAGCTACATAAGATCTGATAATCAAATTAGTCTCATGCACTAGCTATTATTATAGTGATGATTATAATATCAGTTTTTTGTCTCAAATTTTTCGTAAAAGCCTGTTGTGTGCACTTGCAATGAAAATATGCATTTTTATTGTTAAAATGACATTATTTTCATTGCAAGCGCACAGAATATTTTTCAGAAAATTTTGGAACAAAAAAGTTATATTATAATCATCACTATAATATTAGCTAGTTCATGCAATAGCTAGACTGATTTGATTATCAGATCTTATGTAGCATTTTAATTATTTAACCAAAATAAATGCATCTATTTGCCCTCTCACTCTACAAAAGACCAACCTTAAAAGAAAGTTGGCATTGAAATTATTAAGTACTCTTTATATTGAGAAATTGCTACCGTTTGACGTTTGATAAATAGTACGTCAGTACGTCCATACTTCTATATATACACATTGAGCAGAAAAAGTCTTTATGTATAGTTTATAGCTGATGTTGCCTGATATATAACAATATATGTATTATGTATGTACTTATATACATGGTTTATAACTGCGGGAAACTTTAAGTATAGATTCCTTGCCAAAAAATAAGAGGGGCCTAGGCACCTTCTATCGTAAAACGTCTTCTATCGGTCCTTGCGTTAAAATACAGCTTTTTATTTAATTTCTTAAATTAAGAGAAGCATATAAAAAAATTATTGAAATCCAACTTTACCTTATTCAAGGTTATCATACACCAATATGTTTAGCCATCTGCTTCTATCGAAAGTTGAAAATATCAACCAAAGTTTTTACGGACTCGAAAATTTGTAATTGACAAAATTTCGTATAAAATCTTGGAGCACTTAGAAACTATTCTGTTTGTTTATTTAATTTTTTTCATAGAATACACTTGAGAAAAAAAATTAAAGAAATGGAATATAAATTTTGAATAATTTCTTACGCAATTGTAGGGCTCGGGGGAAAATGTAAGTCACACGCGAGGCCACACGTTTGAGTAAAACGAGTTAAACGCGCAGTTTCTTGCTTTAGTAGGTACAGAAGCTACAAAAAAATATTTACGCTATTAGTTAATAAAGGAGACTCGAATAATCCATAAACACTCCATAAAGATTTGTTTTGACCTACTAAAATAGGTAACTGCGAGTTTAACTAGTTTTATTCAAACATGTGACATGTTACCTTTCCCCCTGAGCCCTTCAATTGTTTAATAAGACTCCAATAACTGAAACTGTGTTAAGTTAAATTGTTTTTATTTTTACTAAATTCTATTTTTATTTCTGTTTCAATTCTTTCAACCTTCCAATAGTTTTCCCAATGATTTTCAGGTTTAACGAGCAACTTTCCTTTTTACTGTGCGAGATAGTCGGAACATTCAAAAGACAATGTTTAAACAACGAATAAAATAATGGGCAATTTGGCATAATAAAGAATTAAACATTATTATTTACGAAAGCTATTTAACGTAATGTTTCATGTACTAGATTTTTATAAACAATTCGTCATAACTTTATTCTTAGATAATGAAACGGTTGACCTCTCAAACGAGAGATAATTAAATCTACATTAAAACGTTACATAAACATTTTTTGTTAGTTAAATTAAGTTTTTAAGATATAACCGTTTGATAAAAACTAAAACGACTTGCGCAAGTCCAAAAACTGCCAAAATTTGCATACATCTAAAAAAAATGGCAACAAGAATGTTAACCCAAACTTTTTATGGCATAATATTTTTCAAACGTATGTTTACTTTAAAAGGCCAACTTTAAAGGGATGTAACTTGGAGAAAACGCCTTTTACGTTTTCTCCAAATTCTCCAAAAAAATATATGAAAGACGCCCCTTAATTTTCGCTGAAAATTCATGTCTTAAAATCCTTCGCATTAATTTACAAACAATTTTTATTTCCCTAATATATTTAATATCGAAAAAAATATTTTATTACCCCTTACAATCAAAATATTTAATTATTTTTCGTTTTTGAGATATAGGTAACATTATATAATGTAACATGAATTAGGTACACATGAGAATATTTGCAAGAAGTTTACAAAAAGTTTCAGAACCTACTTCAAAACGTTTAAGTTATTAACATCTTGAAAGGAAATAAAAAATATGAATATTTATGATAAAAATGAGATATGAGAAATAATCTCAATATATCGTTGTTATTCGAGCATATTGGACCAAAATAATACTGTAAATAAATATAATCGCGATTGCTCGTGTCCAACCACTTCCGCCAATAAATGAGATATGGGCGTTTGAACATACAAACACCAAAATTAACTTGCTTCTCTTTAGTACTTTAAATTTTTTCACTTGTTTTTACGCCACATCAGGAGATTTAATTGATATACGAAAATCAAATAATGACTCAACAGAGAATTTTATAATTGACATTTTATAGCGCTCTATAAATCTGAAATTGCTACAAATAACGTCAAGGCCTTATCATTAATTAATGGCTTTATCGTATTTAATTAACATCATATTTTCTGTTAATAGGAAAAAAATTCAGCTTAACACCGGGAATATTATTTAATGCTTCAGTGCTCAAGTGAACTTTACATTATGAACAAAATTTGTTTGTAGCAAACAAAAAATAAAAATGTTATCTATATACACTACGAATACTTGAATATTAATTAATTTATACTAAATACCACACATTATGTACTTATTTAATAATATTTTCTTAAATTCATTTTGGTTAATAATTATTTACATCAAAACAAAATATGTTTATTCCAATGATATGAGATGCGTGTGGTCGATACAAAGGAAGATTTAAAAGGCACAAAGTGCCCGGGTGCTTTTATTTAACTTCGAAATTTCTTTAAATCTGATCCACAAAATGTTATGGAATTGGCGAATTAACCCAAGACTTCAGTGCCGGGATAAATGTCATTTACTGTGTAATATTATGTCAATTGTGTCAAACCAGCCGTGTGATTTTAATTTTGAATATTTATTACCTGCAATACTTACTGCTGACGTCATAGTAGGGAAAATGAAGTACTCATAAACGCCGCTAGGGGCGCTAGGTATAACGATTACCTTAATTCGCCAATAGGTGTGATTGCGTAAAGAATTTTGAAAAGTATTTTAAAAAAATGGCCCCTCTGCTGGCTCAAGGCAAGTAAATATTGTGAGAAGTGTAAGACTGTTCTCAAGTATATAAATCAAAACAGACTTCGTATAAAACAAGATGTTTATAATTTTTTAAATATATACCTATTGCATAACAAACAAATATACTCGGTGAATATTTTTATCGGATTTGCAGCGGTCGTTTTAGTTAGAGTAAATGCTATGCTATATAAAAAAAATATTACACACATGTGTCTATTGATTTGATATTTTTACTCACATGAACGGTTTACGCGTAAAAATGATCAGATGAGTACAGTACATCTCGGATATATAAGAAATAAAAAAAAACATCTTTAACTTTCCGCCACAAGTGCCGACTTCATCCGTTGAACACTGCCAAATATACGCATAGGTTAGGTAAAACAACGGATACTGAAACGACTAGTAGCTTTTTAGTAGTTCGGATGAGAGAGCAAAGTAGCTTCAAATGCAGAAGCTAAGCAATCTTAGGCAAAGGTTGCGTAGTACGTATATCATCATTCGGAGTGGGATGTAAAGCAGAAGTTCCATTGTATATATTATAAGAAGTTAAACTATACTCCTCGGCGAAGAGGAGGTTCGGGAAATTTTACCGGTTGGAGTCGCGCGTCTCGTCGTTGGATGTCGTCGGCTTTAGTGGGGGAAATAGATTACGCGACGTTAAAAAATAGAAATTCTTTTTAATACTACTTACCAACTGGTAGGTAGGTGAACATGCAGATATCTCTTAGACTTACCTGTAAAAAATTAAAAAAATATTAGGTATATGCATATCAATAAAGAAGCGATATGAAAATATTGAACATATTACTATACCCTGGTTCCTAAATAGTGTGGAGTGATTCGTACATAATATCACACCACCATCACAATTGAACGGTCTGCCTATTTGCAATGGATCACAGAATTTCTTACTGTGCAAATTTGTGTGCACTCTATAGAAATTGTGGGCAGAACTCATTAGTAACCGGGTCTACCGCTCTCATTGGTGAGTTTTAGGCGGTTCTAAATTAAATTAAATTTCATTGGCCAAAGGTAAAGACGCGGGATTTCCTTGGATATATTGACACATGCGCTGTTTCATGCATGTATGTTTTGGCGCGACAGTGGCGTTTCATTGTGTCTTATGTATGGTTGATTCGCGATATAAATTAATTATAATATTGTGTTATACGCGACTGTTTAGTGTTTTTATGCAATGGAAGCGACGGATGCGAGTAGTGGTGGTTCTAAAACCAATAATTCCAATCGTAAGCGACCTAATTTGAGAGGAGAACTGAAAATGATCAAAAATGTATAAGTAATATTGGAACGGTATTCTGGAATCACTAAAACTGAGGCAGTTGATATATGCGCTTCGTTGACAAAAGTCTGTGTGAATAGTGTGTTTCGTGCAATTACAGATGAGGAACCCATTGCAAAAAATAAGAAAACGGAAACTCGTGGCAGAAAGAAAATTGACGTCGAAGATGTCAAATAGGCAATTCGCCGGATTATCCATGGTTTCTTTTTTAAAAATGAGATTCCGACACTGAAGATAATTTCACTTGCTATTTCTGACGATCAATCTTTACCCAAGTTATCTCCGAAAGTTCTTTTGAGAACTATGCATGAGATGAATTTTCGTCATTATACAATACATTTCGTCAAGTACACTAAAAAACCATGTTAATAACTTGGATATTTTATTTAATTTTTTTTTATTCTGCCCCTTCTAAAATGATACGCCTATGGAATTTCGTTCCCTTCGCCCCTCATCTCCCTGAGCCGTCCATATGCTGGTGATGAATCACTCCACACTATTTCGGAACCAGGGTATAGTTATCGTTATAACCACCTATATAAGAGTTAGATGCTAATTATATGTTATAAATACAAACAATTATTCATTATAAGAATAATATACATATATGCTTGTTGCAGAATGGAGTGGACTGGTGGCTTTGGGCACAAGTAGGTTTGCTACATTTGAAAAATTGAATGAAAAGGGGCGGGAGGTTTCTGCGAGTAGGTAATTATACAGTGACGTAGCCAGTATTTCATTATGGGTAGGGTCCGAGCATCACTACCGGGATATTAGATCTGCCCCGCGAGATCCTAATAGCGGCGCAGGAAAAATTTTTGGAATTTTTAGGTCACTAGTTTTCCTGCCTTTCCAGAATTTCAATGAAAAAACAATTTATACAAAAATACCGACTTTCACAAGAAAAAGTTTTGGAACTCCATACATTTTTCAAATAAAAAAAAACTATATTATATACCTATTACATATTACGAATAAGTTTATTGAAATAAAATGAAATGTGTTTTTACATATTTTTATAAACATTGCAAATAAAAAAAATAAAAAATCCAGGTAAAAAAGAAACGCCGCCAGAATGCATTTATTTAGGTCCACTAAATAAGTGATAACATAAAAGGTAATATTTAACAATAAATAAGAAACAAACGTATAGGAAATAAAAAAAACTAAACACTACGCATGGCATATAGTGCATAATGCATAGCAGTGACAATGTAGCCGAGGGCGCCGCCCCGCTGTTGCGCAGTGGTGCAATGGAATAGCACAGGAAATAAAATGGGCGCAGCGCATGGTGGATATGGATATTGCAATAAAAAATATGTTGATAGCCAAACATAAAACCTACGAACATAGCAGAAAATTGTGGACAAAAGAAATTAATAACCACAAAAAGCATATAATATACCCAATATATTTGCGTATCAAAGTACATAACAAAAAAAAGGACCCTTTATTATAGTATATTATATTTTTATTTACGCACTAGCTCCATTGGGGGTTGCCGTTCTTTAAAAAAAGGTAAAAAAGATCGATATTGGTGATCGAACAACACTTCACATCAAAATTAACGCACCACTTAACAAAACTGAAAAAGTCAAACTGAATTTCTTGGCGCACGGCACACGTCAACCCCATTTCGATGATTTGCTGTAAATTGTAGCCTACTTCTTCAGCAAGGGCACTATGGTAGTTCCTCTTATTTGAATTTCAGTTTTGAGCATACACAGGGTGTTGCAATGAGGTAAAGTTTTTTCATGAACCTTGCAACACCCTGTGGAATGTGGTGATTGAAACGGTCGGTGGGTACCTACTGTTGCTAGAGTGTAGCCCCATTTTTTTCATTCTTTTTTAACCCGTTATCTCTATTATTAAAGGAGATACACAACTAAAATGAAAATGCAGTATATGCGATAATCGGCCACATGTCAGTTTTGAATTAAAATGCAGCATTGTGAAAATAAGGGCGGCTATGGGAAAACAAAAATAAGAAGCGTCAAATTCACAAACGTCAATTTTGTTTAATTTGGGTCGCTGTTGATGAAGCTTAAAGTGTCTAGTATCGAAATGGAGGGGCAAACAAGATATTTGAACCGCGATGAATGTGCCCAAGTGGATAACATTGGCCGGGGAAGGATTACGCTATCGTGCAGTAGCTGAGAGGCATTGGAGTTTCTTATACAACAATATCCAGGATATCCCTTGCATTATTTAACTCTTTGAAGAAACCAATGATCACAATAGACGCCGTGGACAAGTAGTGGAGCGTACATTTTGATGCGAAGTGTAGATCGAAACAGAAAAGATCAATCCACGATTTATAAAAAGACCCTTTCGTAGAACATTGCATTTTTTGGGTACTAAAAATATAGTTTTTCTTACTGATAAAAAAGAAAAAAATGGAAATTGAGAAAATTGTTTTTAATTTTTTTTTCATTTCTTCACAAATTCAGTAGGTATTCACTCATTACCTAGGTTTATTTATACTTTCATTTATTTATATTTGTTTATACTTCCTAAAATTAATCAAACTCCTGCTTAAATGACACGCCTGTGAACGGACATTTTCAAGACATTATATTATGATAATAATAACTGCTTGTACACTATCATTAATAATGATGGGACTGTAAAAGAATCTACTTCAATTGGCATTAATTTTTTGTCACGCAAAATTTTTTTAAAACATATTATGAAATAAATAAATAAATAAATAATCCGTTGACACTGCGCCACTGCATATTATTTTTTTTATAATTTCGCGCTTTAGAATTCGTTCATTAGAAAAAAAAAAATTGTAAAACATTGATAGTATAAATTATATAGTATAAATTGAAGTATACATTAATATAATTATCAATTTAGTTTAATATCGTTACAACACACCTTATACAACGTAATACCAACTGATGTACCAGTTAGCATCAGGTGTCGGATCACTATTAACAAATAGTGACCAAGAAAAACAAACATCACGATCCAAAATCGCTCAGATCGAAGAGATAATCGCATACTACGCACATACTTACGTCATTCTTATTTTTTTATTAGTGCTACCAAGTATGGCAGGTATGCAGGTACAAGCCCAGCAAATGTTTCTAAATTATCCGCGGTCCCACGTGAATAATGCCATAAATAATATTACTTTTCTATCAATCTCTAAGTATTATCCTGCTGGCTCAGCATAGTGGCTGGCTGACTGTGGCTATGCTGACTGGGTTCTGACTTCTGGTTGACATCAAATTTACTCACGCAACGACTTGCTGACCGCCAGATCGAGTCGTCGCCTAGGACGGCGCGATTGCCATGTTCGCTGTAGTTAACTTACTGACTTAGAATCGCGGTGCTGCGTTGCCATGCGTACGTACGTTTCCTCGAACAATTATTAGAGATTACCAGTAACGGTAATCATCTTTTCTGTTCTGGATTTTCACTAGCAACTAGCAAATGCACTTGGCACTTGGCTAATGTTGCCTGAAATGATACAATATGTCGTTTTTAATATCCCAGCAGAGTTTTGTTGACTTGCACATAACACATAATATATGAATGTAATTAATGAAGGGCACGAGCTGGCAACGTTCAGAGTGCTTCGTCGGAACTGTGACGTTTTCACATTGACCCGTACTACTATTACATGCACCATTATGACCATAATAGATAGACTACTGTGTGTGTTTGTTGTTAAAAATACCATACATGTAAGGTTAAAAATGATAATAAAATATTAAGATACACATTAATGATCTATATATATTTCTGGATGCTTAATCTTAATACCTACATGTTAATTAATAGCAACTCATATTCTATAAGACTACTTCTCTCTTCTCCGGTTACGGTCGTCCCTTTTCGAACCACCTGCAATCTGCAATATAATATGTCCAGTAATCCCAAGTAAAACATTTCAAGGGTCCATATGTCTATATCTAAATAGGTATTTATGTTAACACAATTATAGCATGACACTATAGCATACGGGCTTCGTGCTACCATGGGCGTAGGGTTTCTTACATACATTTGAATATTATGAGACAATTGATTTAAATAATGTAAATCGGTAGATTTGTTTCATTCTCGTATACCTAATGAGTGTCATGATGGACTAGGATATGTACCGTAATTTATCTAGTCCCACTAGAACATCAATAACACTTAATTTTTAAATATTTACCAGCAACAATCTGACGTATTTACTATTCATTATGATAAATATGTGGGGCACTGCGCACGCCCTATAGTCACTATAGTCTATTTGGAAATGAAGAGTAATAAAACCCTATAATCAGAAGCGAGTTATAATCCCACATAGGCCAGAAAACGAAGACATTCGGAAATAAACAGTGCTAAACGGATTATTGTTTTAAGTTGTGGGGTTGACCCTGAGGAGTGACATACCAAAAGCCTCCAGCCGTGGACCTCGTGCGTTAGGGGGGGTGGGAAAGGGCCGGTTTGAAGGTTTTTCGTTATTATTCGTTATCGAAAACTAAGCGTCCTAACGAATATGTCATTCTATACAAAACTTTAGCAAATTAAATTGTCTACTGAAAAGGTTATATTCATGTTTTCACTAGGAGCAATAAGTAGTAAGAGTGTACGGAAGCTTGAAAATGCAAATAGCTGGAAAAAATGTGTATTGTGGGAGGTAATGCTTAACAAGTAGAAACTTTTATAATATTACAAGTATTTACAAGGCCATATCAGGTAATTGGTCGAGTTCATCGTCAAGATCATCATAATCGACGCTGATGATTCGAGGGCCGTTGGTACACGAAGCGCGGCGTGCTGCACACAAGTGAGCAGGTTATGCCTGCCAACGGACCCCGCAACCAGTTGTGCATCCGAAATTTCACATTTCCATCCCTTTCGTCTCTTTCATTTGAACATCTGGCGGAATACCACGCATCTTTCAAGATTTATTGTTGCCCCATTGTCACGAAAAATGACAACATTCTGATTGTTAGTTATAGAAGTGAAAACAACTCGGTCACAATAATTTGCCTTCATCTTCTCCTTAATGGGCTTGATGTGAGGTTGTGGCCCTGAAATTTGTTGTAGCAGCTCGTTGAATGAGAATTGGCAACCATCACTTCCTTCAATGTAACGGTAAATCTCTTCCATTGATGTCAAGCAATATCTTCAACCTCAGGGCGTCCTCTTTTCTTTGTTGGTGGTTCTGATTTAAGGAAAAACTTGGTATTACAATCATTGCGGTAGATTGCATCTGCCGCGTTGATTGACAGCAGCAATGCGCCATGAACGATGTTTTCCAAATTATCCACCTTCTCCAATTAGTTTTATTTTACTGTGATTTATTAATATATTAGTAGGGGTGTCAGCGAGAAAAAGGACTGCGATTGTATTATCAGTATGCAAGGTACGAAACGAACTGTAGAAACCCTACGGTGCAAATGAATGTACTTTTTTTTTCAATTTTCTGAAAATCGTCGGGAATGTATTCCCCACAAAATAAACAGTTACTTCTGTAGTTAAATATTGGTTAGAGTAATCGTCAAATTGCACAACCACCTGATGTAGACACTGCCACATTTGTCACCGCAGACATTTGAGGCCTGGTATATGATTTTCTGCAATTTACATGGATAAAACCCTCTTCCAGTTGACGGAAAAATTCACTTTTCCCGTCATTTCGGAGCTTGCTCGTTTGCACCAGCCCTCTGATCCATCCCTTAGAATCCAACTTTGACCCCTTCATCCCCTTCCACAACGCTGTTGCAAATCAGGCACTACACATCGCACGGTGTTTCGCCCTATTGCCACAAATATGTATATTTTTTCACTTTAATTTTTCGTTGAAATAAGGTGATAAATTGACATGAACATGGAACGGCAAAAACGTTGGTTATTCATACTTTTCTCAATTTCAAAGTACTGCTCCTAGCGAAAAAAATTAATAGAACCTTCTTAGTAGACAATTTAGCTTTCTTTAATTTTATATAAATTGTCCTTTTAGTTAGGACGCTTAGGTCCATTTCGCACCAAGCCAGTCCAGCCCAGTCGCGTCCACTCAGGTCAGAAGCTACTGGGTTGGAAATATTAACTTATTGTTAAAATAAAGGCAATGTGTAAATATGGTTTCATACTAAGCGCGTCACGTCCAGTCCGATAGCGTGAAGACTTGTCAAGACTGATTGCAACTCAGCCGGATACATTTTTCATGTCAGTCTTGACAGTCGTGCAGATAGTCGTTTCATGGGACCTAGGGGTATTTAGTGCGTTTGCTTTAAATGCTTTTCCTATTGTACATTCTGAGAAAACTGAGAAAGGAAATACTGACGTGATTTGATTGGACAAAACTTGACTGAACGCGACTGGACTGGATTGGTTTGGTGCGATATCACCTTTAGTTTTCGAGATAATAACGAAAAACCTACAAACCGACCCATTCCGCCCCCTCCCACCTGCATGCACGAGGTCCACGGCTGGAGACTTTTGGTATGTTGCTCCTTCGTGTCAACCATACAACTTTAAACAATTATCCGCTTAGCACTATTTATTTCCGAAATGGGGGGGGGGATTTCTCGGTCTTCGTTTCCTGGCCTAACATTGTAGGTATTCTAGACTCATTATAATAGAACTAACTGCATAGTGCATACTGCAAAGTCAGGCATATATTACAACATCGACATTATAAATAAGCTTTTATGCCGTTGTTATTCACTTTTTGCTCGAACCTGTTACTGTTAGTTTGTCAGTGTCTCTGAAAATAAAATTTTTGTTTTCTTAAAAATTTGATTCGCTTGACCCGAATCGAAACTCACGGCCAAGGACTATGTTTTAAAATTCCTATAAATTAAGTGTTAATGGTTTTGTGGTCATTGGCAGATGTGATCGAGAAGTATTTTTTAGCAAATGTTGGATTCCTCCGGGATCTGTAATGCAAGTTCCTACCACTCCAGAGAGCCCGAGAGAACCTCTTTAATATGCCTGGCGGAAAGGGGATATAACTGGCAGTATCAGGAAAACAATAGTTTTCCGCAACTATCCTGGGGTGCAGGGGGGACCTTCTACGTGCCCCCCTGCCTGCACCCCGCTCAACACCTAGGACTGTTACCATGTTTACCTAACTACCCCAAACAAAGTCCCAAAGTTAAACATTGTGTTGCTTCCTTTTCCCTCTGCACCCCCTTTGAGCATTTATTGACTGGATTATAAATAAAAATTATGGAGGTATCATGATGATGAAAATGCTATTATATAAATTATTATATTATACAAACGCTCTTATATACTATTATAAAAGTTTGTTGAGTATGTAGTTGATAAAACTGGCCTTTACTTGATGAAAATCCATGTCGATATTCATTAAAAAAAGTAGTGTAAAGTTTTCACAATATCTTTATTCTATCCATAACAATGGTCTCGCTATTACAATAGCTTATTCGGATGGTAAGTATAAAACTATTCATCTATTTACCACTTGTTATTTAAGACTGTAATAGACTGTAAAGAATATTTAAAATTTCAAGTTGACAAAATGCCTAAACGGCAAGTTTTGCATCTTTTTGAGGACAATATATTGTATATATTGTCCTCAATATCCTGTTCAATATCATCCCCAATATCCTGTTGTATCAATATCCCCAATATCCTGTTGTATATCTATATATTGAGGCAAAATTTATTTAAACAGAATTTTTAAATACATGTTAGTACAACATGAACCATACGGCATACGAGGAAAGATCAATAAAGACCCCGATTGATTTTACAATAGGCGTAAATGCCAGTGCATCAAATTATACGACCTAAATCTTGTCGACTCGTATACATAAACAGAATTTAAATGAAGTTATAATCCTATAAAGTGAATGACGATGGCAGCCACTTGATGTCAGGTGTTTGTAGGCTCGGAACGGGACTGTGATAGCCCCACGACTACCGTATTGCACTTGTCTTTGTGCGATAGTACATGTGATTCATTAGAATCACGACTGGCTCTCTACAAAAGGAAGCAATGAAAAGTATGGTGCAGCCAAATGTGGCATTAAATAATTCACTAACATATCAAGAATACTTATACATTTAAATGCCTAATGCTGTGTTTTCTTTTATTTGAAATATTGCCCATATCAAAATAATATTAATGGTAATAATCAGGCCCATATTTCTTTATAGACTGAGAAGGCTGCTGGCCAGGGCGGCAGATTTTAACGGGCAGCAAATTCTAGGTGCCACAAAATTATGTTTCTATAATGCATTAGTGTATAGTATACTAAGAAAAAGAAAAAAAATCGCTGCGCTAATCACTTCACCGACTGAAATCGACACAATTTAATAACTTCCGTATTATAGGTACTAATATTGTTAATATAAGTAATATAATTTTTGCACAATCAAGCTTTGTTTTGTTCATCTACCATGTTTGTTTCTATGACAGTAGGATGAGCTTACTGGGGGCAACCGCTAACGAAACGTTAAGTAATTACCTTACCGTTCTAGAACGGTAAGTATATAATATTGTCAAAAATAGATATTTTTATCATCGCATTGATTTTGAATGGGTTTTCTAGAATTCATTTTAAAATTTAATTAAAACAATGGAAATATGTATTTTTAAATCTATTTATTTACTTATTTTAAAATTAAATGTGCAGTTAACTGAAGCCGTGGCTAAACAATAAACATTAATAAATTTCAAAAAAACCTGCTTCGCAAATTTATTCAGATGTTACATTTTTGATATTGCGAGAAAAAAATTAAATATGTATGTATAATTTCGTATTAATTTATTGCGATCGAGCAAAAAAATTTCTCAGAGTAAAGTCGACGTACGACACTAATATTTTTGAATATTTATTTTATTTTTATGTTTATAAATAATTTTGCCTATTCCTATAATAATAGTATCAAACTGTATCCATAAATATATTGACTTTACTCATTTTACTAATTTTACTAATTTTTTAAAAAATCTAATAAATATAATAAATCATCAGGGTGAGGGAGGGGGCAATGGGGCAGAAAATATACGTTTGCCTAGGGGCGCCAAATAAAAAATCCGGGCCTGGTAATATGAAAAATAACGAAGATATACCATACTTGAAGGTATGGTTTTATTGGTTGGGATTTTGTAGAGTAAGAGGTAAATAAATAGATGCTTTTATTTTGGTTAACTTAAATAATTAATAATTAAAAAGCTACATAAGATGTGATAATCAAATTAGTAATGTTTTTATCCCTGTTATAGTTTATGCGCTATGATTTTTTATAACCCGCGTAAGTTAAAAATTAGTTAAGGGTTAGATACCAATACATCTAACCAGAGTTCGGCTCCAATATAGAATGGCCAACCAGATCTCCCGATCTAATACCAAATCCAAATTTTTCTTCTGGAGTTAACTAAAATCTATAGTCATCTTAATGGTGAATGGGTCTAATAAAATCGAGAAATTAAAGGATAGAATTATAATTGAAATTAAATAAATTCGACCTGGAGTAGTCCTGGTTTGTGCGAATTAAAATTGGTAATATTGTCACAATACAGTTGGAGGTCCGTTCTTAAATGACGGAACATTGACTGATGAAAAATATTTTGATCTTTTGGAAAATAATTTCATTCCTGCGATGCAGCATTATATTCAAGTATAAAGTAAGTAGTAACAGATATCCCGCATATTATACATGTGCAGTGCGTGCTTACTTGGGTAACATTTTCCCTCACAGATGTATTGGTATACATGCCCAATAGAATAATCAGCTAGATCTACCGATCTAACCCCTCAAAACTTTTCTTGGCGGGTTACCTAAAATCCTTGCTAATGGTGAACAGGCCTAATAATATCGAGGAATTAAAGCATGGCATTAGAACTGAAATTATATCACTTCGACCAGGAGTAAGTAGTCCAAGAGGTTTTACGCAAGTTCGCTTTGGGTCTTGGACACTGCACTTTTGCACTTCAGTTCAATTTTAATATAGAAATGTGCATTCGTGACACCTAGGTGGGTCTTAAAACGCATGCAAATAATCAGCGAGGTAGGTGATGTTGCCATAATACCATATATATATAGGGAAATAATGAAATCATACCATATATACCATATAATACCATATACCATAATAGGGAAAATCTCCCTGTCGCTTGGACTACTACCGCTTTCCAAGCTTGTTAGGAAAATAACTATATATACCAGGTACCAGGTCTATGATTATTTCTAATACCTATAGATACTGAATAAAGGACAGTTCTAAACTTCCTCCTATTATGGGAACGGCGTGGAAGACAGACGATGTTTTTCAAATAATTATTATCAGGAATGGATGCTATAAACACGATGTTTGATATAGATAATAAAACAATTGAACAGGTTACCCACTTCAACTACCTAGGCTGCACTTATAATAATTATAGTAACCGAGCAGGTTGTTTTAAGTACAATACACATCTGTGTTGTATGGAGTCGTAAACATATCCATGACAAATAAGGCACGCGATGACACTATGATGAGATTCTGTAAAACAATTAAATAACGCATTGACGTGAAAGTTAAAAGTAAATCAGTAAGAAGAATATTTATTTAAATACGTTGCATGAAACAGAAGGAAGTGGTATGGATATTTGGTTCCGTTCGTACTCTGTTTACGCCTTGGGATTTATCTACCCCTAATTTTAACTCACTTGCTGCTGCTATTGACACTATTGTCTCCAAACTACTATCACTTGATGGTCTCAATATATCCTGTCCTTGATTGGTATTAAACTGCAATTTGCCTTCACTGGGCTAGGAAGCTACCAAGCTTCTTCCTTTTACACTTGTAAAATAGACGAAAAACACTTATATTTGCTGTTCAGTGCTCCAAAACCATATGTAATTGATTACTGCTTACTTAGCATGAATTTAAATGGATGATTTTAACTTATATTTACTTTGTACTTATTATCTTTTACAGAACTTAAATGCGTGGCTGTTGCCTCGAACGCCGTAACTAGACTTCTCTAAAAACTGTTGGTTGTTGCTACGGATGTTCCCCGTTTCAAAAATAAAGCAACTTCGTGGTTACATATTTCCTTCTTGTGCTGTTATTTTAATTTTACCAAAAAGATTGCTTCATAAATTTTGATTTTTTTAACTACACTTAAAACTATCATCTCTTGATCAACACACATTTTTATTTTGAATTCTGAATATATATTTATGGTTAATTCCAGCTTTTGACGTATAACTTAACTTTCTGTTTGACGCGCTCCTTCTACGTTTATACCTTGGTTCCTAGTCTGTGAATCTCGAAACCTTTATTGACACTTATGCTTTCATATTAATCCTTTAATTTAGATACAGTTTATTAGTTATTGATATTTGGTAATTATTAATACGACTTGTCTATTGTAATTTTACTTAAAACAGATTTTTGTGGGGACTATTTATTTAACTATAACGATAATATGGTTTGACCAATGCATAGCTGGTTGACGTTTAGCTATACGCTGTTCGTTTGTTGTGGGCAAATGTTTGTTTGCGCTTATGCTATACCCTGTTAATTTGTATACCCTGAGTCTAAATAATTTAATTTAATTTGTTATATTTACCTAATTGCCGATTATCTGCAGATCTGAAGATAGATACATTTAACCTGAAACTAGGCATTAGGAAATATTATGTCCATGATATTTCTCATTAGTTTTCGTATTATTATTTTCTATAAAGAATCAGTTCGTATCAAAAGATTTTCAAGCATAGTTTTTTTGCTTTGTACTGATTATTTGAGGTATAAGCGTAATGACTAACCTTATTTTTTCCTGCACAAATAATAATAGCCCAGTCAATGAATTCTGAAAAGGTGCCCTTTTGGGTATTCATTGTGTTTCTTCCATTTCTCTCTACAATCTTTCGCTGACTATATCAGTGGCGGCTCGTGGATATTTTAGTCGGGTAGGCGCAGGAGTACGATAGGGATCCAGAACCGATCAAATACGCCGCATGCTATTTTTTTAGCTCAAGGTCAAATGCCTTAAATTTTGTTACCATTTTTCTTTTCAACTTGGATATTTTAATGACATTTTGTGAATGATCTTTGGACGCTTCATGTTTTTTGACATATTTTTTAAATCAAAATATCCCTGACAAACCCAAACATTCTGCCTCGAAATTACACGAAAGTAGACATGGCCAACAAAATAATCAATTTTTAAAAATACTACCACACACCCACTTGTGATTCTCATATCAACTAATGTTAAAATGTCATTATAATTATAATGACTGACCGTGTTTCTGATCCGTTGATAAAATATTAATTTTTGGCCCATAGAAAAATTTTCTGAAGATTCGGCGATATTGCAACGAGAGAATGGTGTTTCTATCTGAAAACATCGGACCACCAGAGGTATGTCTCTGTCCTATGACCGTCGATGCAACGTTTTTGCAATGCATTATGAATTGCTGCACGTTTAAGAAAATAGTTCGGGCCTTTATAACAAATAATAGTACTCTGAACATCAAACTTTTTATTAAACATAAAACAAATTTATATTTACATGGATATAAATGTATTAACATATAAATATAAATTCAAATTATTTATATAAATAATTTCATAAATTATTTCTTTGTTTATTAAAAAATATATATATTTTATGAGACTGTGCAGATGAGGCACTGCCTCCCCTCACGAGCCGCCACTGGACTATATATTATATACATAATTATTTGTTTGCTGTGGATACACAGTATATTTCCTAACAGTTAATAAGTATTTTTAAATTACGCACTGAATCAACTTTAACCGACGGAAAATAATATCATGTTATTATTATTTTATTGTTAGGACAGTTACCCACTTGCGTGCGTAAATTATATATATTTGTTAATCATTTTTCGGACCTGCCCAGATTTTAAATTTACATTATTATAGGTAAACAAATTTATTCGTATGCTAAACAAAAACAAGCAAATCGGACCTGCTCGTAAATCGAACAATTTTGTGATTTGTATCCACGAGAATTTCTACTATATTAAGGAATGATATAAAAAATGTTGGTTAAATAACCACTTCACATAAATTCAATCTAATACGGAAATGATTCGCAATTTTACAGTTTGAGATTTTCAGTTATCTGCTTGGATTATATTCTACTTATATTTGGCATTCATTCTAAAATATTCTGCTTTATCATTTGCTTCAGTTGTAAATATTGTAAACAAATATGTCGTAGTTATTTGCCTAGACTCGCGTTTACCTCCTGGGAGGTAACGTCTGCCTATTGTCAGTCATGTCAGTGTTGTATGTGGTTTAAAAAACTCGACGTGCTTTATGCTAATATTTTTCCGGGTGGAACTTGTGCCTTTTGTTCGGATAGATATCATGGCAGGGAATTGGAATATCCTAAATCTATGTTAGTAGAGTCCACGGGGGCTTAAATAGTGATTTTCGTATGCATTTTTTGTTTAAAAGCTGAAACCAATTAAGGGTAGTTCTGTACGGGGTGGTTCTAGGGTATGAAATGTGAAAAACGTCCCATTTTTTTTTGCATAATTTTAATTTACACAGTAGGACGTCGTCTACGCCGAATCTCAGCAATGTAAGACATCGCAATTTTTTTTAAATAAGTCCGGAAAGCACGGGCTTAAAGGGGCCACCGTAATGTTTAAATGGGCCACGATAACGTAGCTACCGTAAGAGCGCATTAATAGGGTTGGTTAAGGTCGACTATCTCTTGCGTTCTCTCAGATGCAGAGTTAATTTTGGTCGAATATCGCCTATTTCACTCGTATGCGTATGTTAAATACACAGAAATTATTGAAACTATAAATATGCGAAAATCTAACAAGTATTACAAAATAGTTTTTATATTGTTCTAATATAATATATACTATGTACAGTGAAAACAATGCTTAATCGGATTCTGATGCAGATGTTTCCTCGAACGTTTTCGAAATTTGACTCTGCCTCATACACTTGCAGGACCCAATACAAGGTAACTTCCTCTTCGAGCAAGAACAATTAAATGTGGAACAGCCTGAAAGAGAAAATATGAAATTGGGCAAACAAGCAAAAAGACAAACCCGAATACTAAAAAAACCTTTTTTACAGTTACATGTAGCCAAAATATATGTCACTAGGCATTGAGGGTTTTGTGGTAAGAACTGAAACTAGGGCATTTCCAACATTTTTCCAACCATTTTCCAGAGCAACTAGTTGAGGCGGCTTTGGATTAAGGCTATTAATCCAAATATATGTTTGGTACTTCACACGCAAATAGTGCTGATAAAGACTATCTTCCGTGGGGTCGTTTTCTTATTTGGTGCAATTATTTGTTTAAGGTTGGGAAATGACTGCAAATAGGCACATCAATTTTTGTAACAAGGGAAGTAAACGCCTGGAATTAGGCAAAGAAAGCAAACGCCTGGAATTTTCCTTGATAAAAGAAATTAATGTCTTTTGGACGTATTACCAAAACTATTGCTAGATATTGTTACTATAGTCCAAGCAATAGGTACATTTTAGTTTGCAAAAGGTCATGAAGAGATCATTTTTGGCATTGTCGTGGGGTTAATAAAATTCCCCGCCCGGTGCTTTATTAACCTTGGCCGAATAGAGGTCCATGCCAAAAATTATCTCTTCATGACATTTTGCAAACTAACACTACTTTTCATGTTTCTATGGACTATGCTAGTTTGGTATTGCATCTTAAAGAGAAAAAATCAGTCTTAAAATATTTCCTATCCTATAGATGACATTACGTTCGAAATATTATTTAAAACGGTCTCATTAAAGTTATAATTATAATTCGAGTAACTCTGCTGAATACGATAAATTTACAATTCATACCTATATACGGCCAAGAAAGCTACGATCGATGTACTAATGTGCCTATAAATATATTAAGGCAATTAGTTCTATGGGGACAGACTAATAATTATCCACCAAGATCGCCGGCGCTCGTTCCGAACAAGGAAAGATATGTATTCTTAAACAATATGAAACTGGTGATTTGGTGAGGATAGAAAACTAATTATAGAGTGGGTTATACCAATAATTAGAGAATTTCGACATGCAGAATATTAGTAGATACACGGATTTACCGAGTGGCCGTCGGGCCAAACTTTGGCCGAGAGGTCGGGCCAAACTTCTATTTTGAAAATAGTATATACCTACTCAAAGAGTGTCTATTACTAACCGGAAAATATTTTGCTCGAAAATTCACTGTTGTCAGTTGTGACGGTCCTAATTTGACAATTTCACAATTCACATTACTATATATATTGCCTGCCAAATATAAGATTATTCATTTTAATTATTTGCTATAATATACGGCTTCCTGATGCTTACAAAATATGTCTTAAGTACTTTTAACCGAGTGCTCAAGTTTGGTTATAAGATGTCCATCTAGGGCGATGACCAATTATGTACAGGCCCACTATAATAACATCACAAGCAACAAATCTACTGTGCTATATCACGAGTCCACAATAATAGAGAGGTAGGCAGCGTTTCAATGGCTAAGACGAAGACAGCGGCTCTGTTTTAAATGCGGAAGACGAAGACAGATGGTCTCTATTATTGTGGACTCTTGTGGAAAAAAATATTATAGAAAAAAAAATTAATCGATCTGTCAGTTTGACAGTAAATATTACAGTTGCAGGATATAATCAATACAATATTTATTACAATGCATATTTATTACACTACATATTTATTATCTTGAACGTTAAATGTACAGATTTGATATACAACATGTGGATTATTGCATTCGGTATGGAAAACTTAAACACTACTAGATGTTTCAATCCCTTTCATCTTATTTACTATTTCAGAATGTGTTTATGGATTTCATGGAATTTCAGTTATTGTGACCAATTATCGTCTGTGTTCGTCAAATGGGTTACAGCTGTTGATCTATAAGAATGATTTGTCACTTTTTTGTTGGCGGTATCAATGGGCCTTTGATTTTGTATTGCTTTATGTAAGTGTTTTATGTAAAAATCTCGCCGTATTTTTTTGAGCAAGATTTCTATCGAGAAAAAAATTCAAGTGTGGAAATGCGGGCGCTTATACGTGACGTATCGAATCGTTCCTTAGTGACGTCACAGAGCCTACGATCTTGAACATGACACCGGTGTATTAGTACTATATATTATTCCAAAGTTGATTCTCTGCTTTTTGATAGTTGACGTTAAAATTGACTTTGTTGTCACTTTACTTCTGCTGGTAAATAATATCATGTAAAACTCGCCTACCATGCTAAAATCAACATTCGGCAGATTTTCTGCAATTCCTTTAGAAAATCCTGGCTCCATTTTCTTACAATAATGTACAGAAAAGAAGTAAAATACAATTCGTAAAGGAAAGCACAAAACAAAACCACAAAACTAAGCAAAAACAACTACAGCTGGGGGCGTGGGCTATTTAGGCGTTCTGACAAATGCTGCCAACTTAATTTCGGGCTGTGTGACATCACGCAGTCCCAAGATTAGAGCTTGGGGTTGGGGCTATATAATATTAAATATTATTATTAATAATATTAATATTATTTTTTTATTAAAAACTGTGAGATTTATATTAGAAACAAATTTGCACGAGGTGAATATCTATCAGTTAGCTTTCAAATAAACATATTTGTTTGGAGATTTAAGAATCTAGTGAAAAGGCCCATTCCCACTATTTGAGCGCTTTCCTTTGTCTATTTGCAGATGGTAGGAACCCTACGAGGAGGTTTTTATACCATGCTGTAGTACTTCCTAATCTCCAATCCAATTTTTGTTTGGTGTCAGGAAAAACCTATCGGTCGTTACACTATCTGATCTTTTTACCATCAGTTTTAGAAACAATAGAACTGGTTTTAAAGGGACAAAACTGGAAAATTTTGTCCCTTCTTTTATTAATTCCGATAAATGCTGGATTGTATTAAATTCGGTTAGTGAAGTTTCCAGAATTGTCAGTTTATTTCTTGCAGTGATAAATAGATGCAGACGCACCTTCATTACCACGCCATGCCAATTCTTTAGCGACACTGTCAATGAACGTTGCTTTTTTTGATGCCCTTCAGGTGTATTCTCGTCCTAGACTTTTTGCAGTTTTTTACATTCTTCTGGTGTAAAAGCAACAGCACTCAGCACTACGTTTCTTTTTTCTTATATTTTCTGCAGTTGCTTTCTTTTACAATCGCGAGCTACTAGGCTATTGGTTATGTCCTAAAAACAGGGCAATAAGGAACTAAGACGTTCAAGGGTTTTTATTGCAGGTAATCGGTCAATGGGTCCTTTAAGAACAAAAAACCGCGGGGTGCTATTAAATTAGACGGTGAAAATTGGAGATAGGGATGAAAATGCACCATTCTCAGTTTTATCAATATATCTCGCAAACGAAGCAGAATTTCGATATACTTTATATGAAACTTTTTATAGAGAATTGAATTTCTCATCCAAAAGACTTTAGAAGAGATTTTTTTTAATGCCGAAAATGATGAAAAAGCAAAAAAGCCAAATTTTCGATTTCTTTTATTGTTTGCCTATAACTTTTTCGGTCAGAGATAGGTATAGGCATTGCTTAATAGAAAAAAAGTAGATACAATTTCCTTTTAAAAATTTTTTTAGTTAAAAATTCAATGAAATATGTTCACTCGCAGACATACCTTTTTTTTCGATTTTTATCCCCATTATACAGATATTGTTTTCATTTTCATTTTCATTTTGTATTCAAACTATTCACACAAATGTATGTAACCATGGTATTTCTTTAAACAAAATATTAATTAAATATACCTGAATATTGCCTGAATACCTGAAAAAAACGTATTTCTAAATCCACCAGTGGCAAGGAAATCACTTTAACCCTCTGAACTGGGTCTGGAAAAATTCTAATTATGGATTAATTGCGATTCGCACGACAGCATCTCCCGCGGCAGAGATTTTGTTAAAAAAGTGACTTGTGGTTGCACAATGCACAAGGTTGCCGTGGAAACTGTGGTTACAGAAAATTACAAATTACTTGTTCCATGTTTTGCAAAGAATGAATGGGGATCAATTGTGATAATGTGCAAGTAGCTGATATTGCAGTAGACGATATTATTGAAGATATATAGATGATGATATCGATATACAGTTTGAGAATGTTTTTGAGGAAAAATAATAACACCATGGTTACATACATTTTTTGTTTGAATAGTTATGTATTATCAACCAATAAACCTAAAATACCTTTTTTTACTGAGTAAAATAATATTTTTTTCAACAAAATGAGAATGAAAACAATCTGGATAAGAGGAATATGCCTCTTTATATAGTATCTCTCACTTTGATTGCTTCAGTTTTCGCTTGCTGTTTAAGTTACAAAGAAGCGATATATACCTTTCTACATAATGATTGAAACTTTCTGTCATTTTGACAGTAAACTATTTTATTCATTTAAAACAGGTGACAGTCAACATGCGGTGATAAAATTATCACCGATTTGATGGCCTATTCTGCGATTTGTTTTGTATTTAACCAATTAAATTGATCAAAAGTGTACCACGTGTCATGTGAATTATATTCTCCACTTTATTTTGGGAATCGGGTGTGATCATAGAAAAAAGTATAGAAACTACATAACTTGAGTTGCAAAGCAATTCCCTAGTTAATAGGTTCTTCTGTAACTTTTTCACTCGTGCACAATAGGCTTCTTTCAACTCATATAAGATACTATTCCCGTCTCGGCCGTGTATTAAAGTGTTTGATTATAGAAAATAATGCATGCTTTTCCTATCAATAAACGATTTTTGTGATACAATAACAATAATATACAAAATTAAATATACAAATGCAGACGCCGCGCCGCCGCCGTGGGTATGTTAGTCGAACCGATATTTCCAGTAGTGTCTGTGCTGTTTGGTGTTGGTCGAGCCATTTTCTGCGATGAAACTACGGAAGAAAGCAGCAGAGCACCACAGCGGAGCCGAGGTCTTGGAGACGATGCCAGCCGAGGCTTGGTATCGCGTCAGCCGTGACGTAAGCGTTCAATATTCCGGAAAGAGCCAGCAGCGTTATCAATGTCGGTGATAAAGTAAGAGTAACTGTTTATTTACATGAGCGTCCGTTGCTAAGCTAAGCCAACGGAAATTTATCTGATGGGAGTGATAGAGAAGAAATGTAAATACGGTGGCGGCCCATGAAAAGGGAATGTCTTCGGTTGCACTTGATATTGAAATTAACACGTGATATGCCTTCATCAACGTGATATGCTGCTTCTGAATGGAAAACGGAAGTCGAGAGCGACTGCGGACACGGGTTTTCTTTCAGGATTATCGTTGTACGTACCGCTACTAGGCAAGAGGAGGAAATGTAAATAGTGCGGACACTAGACACTACTACTATGTGTGTCACTAGAACTTATACGGATATGTTGCAATCTATAGAATATTCCTGGGAAGAGTTTAGAAACATTAGGTAATTATAATTTTTATTTTAATAATCAAATAATTAATATAACTGATAACTATATTTATCTAGGGGTTATGTTTACTTCATCGAGTGTTTCATGAGGTGCCTTGATGGATGATTAACAAAGGGAATGGTGGAATGGTTGTGGGCTGCATCATCCCTATAATGCATAAACCAAAATTTATACTTGGTATACACGTATAAAATTATTTGAATCATTATCCCTTACCGTCATGTTTAACTTAACTAAACATGTGTTGCTGTTTGGGGAATTGCTGTTTATTAGCATCTTGTAAGAAAAGCAACAGCTGTGGAAAAAGTTTCTAGTTTTAACATTAAGGGAACCAGTTTCCCTCATGCTCGAGGATGCCGATACGTATTTTATAATTCCACAAATTCCATAAAAGTAAACTGATCGATTATAGTCGTGATTTTCGTAAGTTTCCAATCACATCGTCATAGCACAGAAGCAAGAGCAAGAGCAGAAGTACCATTGGAGGCGGATAGCGTGGATGGAGCGTCAATCGTGGTTAATTCTCTCAAACCAAAAAAAAATCTCGAATGTACTCGCGGAAATTGATGTATTATTTATATTTGTTTACTGCAAGTTTACGATACAATTAGACTATTCACTTTGCAGAAGTTAAAAGTATACGAAATACGAATATGAAAAATCCGTCGGTCAAAAGTTCATCTGTATAGGAATAGGTAACACATTTCATTAGTGCTAATTTTTCGGTGTTACAAATTGTACCATCAACGTTACACAAAGAGTACAGGTGTTATGAATGAATGAATGCCTACCTTCAACAGAGTTTATATTTGACACATTACATATGTAAAGAATAATTACGCAAAATGTCATAAAATGACTGCAACGTTGCTGATATCTCATAGTAATATGTTCACCAAATAATTTTACAATGGAATGAGTTTTAATTTCAATTATTTCGTTGTCCGTTAAGTCCTCCTTTTGCAAAACTTACCCAATTAAATATCATAATATTAAAAATATACCTAATATTGCCTGCGATTGCCTGCCTTATAAAATACATTGATTTTTTTTTTTAAATTCGAAGCTATGGTTCTTATATCAACATTGAATATTTCATTATTAGTCTCTTTATTAGCGGAATTGCACTGAATGCCCTCATTTTGTCCGAACAATATTTGAGGCAATATTTCAATATTGATTTTAATTTCGATCCAATGGTCTTTTATTTCCTTATACTGGATACTGGAATTTTTACTGCCATGGCAAAATAATCAGAGTAAAGCAATGGCACAATAACGAGCACAATAATCACAGTATTGTCGTTCCAGAGGATTATCCGCTTAGTAATAGAATTTTATACACTGTAGAGTGAACTACAGACAGGGCATGTTATCGAGTTATCGAGTATAATAACCCAGTATAACTACCTACTGTCTTATTCTTACAGACCTAAACAAAAATTCAAAGGGTGCCAGAATGAAGCCAATTATGATTCTAGTTAAAATGTCGGTAAATTTGTAAGATTTTCGGATAAGAAAAAAATGACATTTTTTTATGTTTATTTTTTATATTGGTAAACATTTTTTCCTGGATTTCACCATTAGTGGCACGAAGAAGGACCTTATATCTCTAGACGGTTTTTGAGGGCCTTTATAATTATTCACAAAATGCAAGGAAATAGACTTAAAAAAATCCAGTTCCTCAATTTCTATATCATATGACTTGGAATTAGCATCCCTGTAGAAAAAATAGATTGCAATAATCATTCAAATGTAAACCCACTTGGATACATTCAACCAAAGGAGATTAAATAGTTATGCTGCTAACGTAATCCATCCTGCCTTGTGATGGCTACCTTCAAGAGTATCAGCGATAAAACAGCCCACGTAAATACCTACAAAAGGAATCAATGAGGTATTATTATGCATATCGCATATAAGTGAATAATCTTTTAGCAGCAAAGAAGGTCCGGATCACAATGAAATCTTTATTATCTAGGGAGATTCGAGATAAAGGAACTGCTATTGTTTTATAACTGATTAACATGAAAAGGACATGCAATGCATTCCTTTTGATAGATAAGAATTCTATTTTCTCTTGTTATTGTTCCATCTTTATACCGCTTTGCATTTTTTTTCATTTTAATATTACTTTTCTTTTTGATATTGCGAAAATTTTTATTGTATAGTGAAATATTATGTAAATGTTTATAAATTTCATAAATTTTGTATTTGCATTTGTATTGTACATTACGTTAAGTACTCAAGTATAGTTTGTAACATCTAAATATGAGACATAAAAACCCGAGCAAAAAACCCTCATTATATCGATCTCCTCACACGTGCTACCTCATTTTTAACAGCGTTGTCAAGTATAACCGATTTCCAGGAATTTAAGGAAAAACAAATGATTTTATATACATCGCCCATCACATTATGACATTATCATGTAATATAACAAAATATTGATCACAATATATACCTATCGTAATATCATAAAACAATTGGATGGTGAATGTGATGCATAATAAGAATGTTTCCCATTCAAATATTACGGATCCATTTTACACGTTCCTCGGCCGTGTCACATCGGCATCATTGGCATTCATTTAGATCCCTAAATTGCCTAATACCATCGAACGTTTTGTGGTAGAGTGGGGTGAACAATAATTCTTGAAATAGAAGTAATACAGTTATTCTTTAATTTAGTGTATTATTTTGATGGTATACAAGTACAAATAACTGCAAAAATAAGTGTTTCGTCGTAATTAACGATTAAGAAGTGGAAGGCTTGGTAGCGTCCTAGCCGCAGAAGAGATTTGTGATTAATATAAAAGAAAAAGGAAACAATTTTCTCCGCAAATTCAAGTGATAAAGGAATATAAAGGCAGAAGCAGTAAATTAAAGGGTTCAGCGTGAATAAATTTCATAGCAGAGTATCAGCGGTCATAGCAGCATTCCAGAGGTACTACGGCGACATCCGCTAGATGACACCACCATCATAGCCCAGCAGCATTTGTTAGTTTGTGTACCAACACTACCAACCAGTGTTATCAAGAAAGTGATAAGTTTTTGTTCGTGGTACTAAAAAGGTTTAACATAATTTTCAAGGTAATAACAATTTCAAGCTTTGCTAGTTTTTAAGAAATATTGTGACGGAGGACTTGGTCTCATGTAGTAGATATAAGCTACGTAGAATTGCGTAGGGTAATCCATATATGACAATAAACATAGTCGTGTCCAATCAATTTCTTCTTTCTGGTTATTTTGAAACTTTTCAGGAAATATTTCAAAATGATACAATTTGAGATTCAACAAAATTCAATAAATTTAATAAAATATTATAATGCCATAAATTCACTATTTTGAATTCAGTTTAAAAATTTTTATCTTGCAAAGAAATTATCATAGACCTAATTGGACCCCCTCTGGGACTAAAGAGTGCTCATGTCTTACGTGATCCTTCTAGTAAAATATAAATTAGTGTTCATAGAACTGGCGACCATAAAAGAAGGATGCAATAGGGAAGAAATAGTGTAAGTATCCTATAAGCTGATCAAATATTTCTTCATTATACTATTACTTTTACAACATCTCATTTTATACAAAGTTATCTAAAACAACGTAATAGAACATTCACATATTTACATAATATGAAGACACCTCAATTATCAAGCAACGTAGCGCTCTCTTAATTACTTAAATATTCATACATACACAATATATATATATATATATATATATATATATATATATATATATATATATATATATATATATATATATATATATATATATATATATATATATATATATATATATATATATATATATATATATATATATATATATATTTCTATATCTCTTAATATTAACTTTTTCCTGTAATTGGGTGTTACCTGTTGGGCGAAAGCAATTATTATTATTATTATTATTAAAAGGAAATGAGTACGTCACTAAGAAACGAGTAAAATAGATCAATAGCGTGTCGGAGATTGTAGAAATCGTTACAATATTTTTCCATTACTCCACAGAGCTGCTTTTAACATTATTTGAGACAGCGAGAAAACTGGAGAAGATATCCAATAAAAGAATAAACGTCAACATTTGTTGGCCATAACTTAAACAAATGCATGTGACAAAACCGTAACCATATACTTTTTCGGTGGCACCCTAAAAGCCTCTATGAGTATATACTAAATTTCGTCTGACATGAAAATGAATCGATTGGGGTCAGTTAAAAAGTGTGGCTACTTTGCGTGCGGAACACATTTGGGGTAAAAGCACTACATCATGTAATAAAAAAACTTCGCCTTTAGAGAATGTAAGTGGAACATTGAGGAAACATTACGTATACATTATTACTAATCTGAACTCCTTGAGTACCTACTTAGATAATAATTGCGCTATTTTTTTGACAAAGCATGCACGGCATTATAACCTTTGATCAATTTTATTTATAGCATAATCAAACATTAATTAAATATAATCAAACATAAATTAAAGCACATTAATAAAAAAAGATAGAAAATCAAATGAAAATTAGTGAAATACTTGAGTTTGAAGCTGAGAAGCAAGATGATAAATATTGTGGCCAATACCAGTAGTACATAGGCGCAAAGTGTTTTCTAAATTAACATCTGTAAGCCGAGTATGATGCTTATTTTTATTAATTTTCATGATTGAAAAGGCTGCTCACATTTCCTATACGTGCTTCCGAATGTGAAAATTATTTTTGCGAGGACTCTCAGGTGTAGATATACTTTTCTTCGGAAAGGTATGTTCTGTAAAATTCGCTTAGTTCCACATCATCAAATTTAGACTTCAAATATGAGTCTTCTTGAAGCTAAATCAACTCCATTTGTTGGTGAAGCGGAGCATCTTCCAGATTACACTTATGAATTTGCAAAAATATTGAGTGCTATCCATATTCATGAAATCGAAAAGTCGATTAGTGAATTGCTCTGACAGTAGTTCCAGTTCCAGTTCCAGATCAGCAAAGCGACCGTATTCGATGTTTTCGTGACTGGATAATGTTAAAAAAATGAAAACAGTTTTTACTTCTCATTTGTGTTTCCTACAAGCCAGTTTATATGTTTTGAAAAGCTTTAAGACGACTGGACAGCTGATTTACCACTTGCCCTTGTTTTTGAGGCTTCAAGTCCAGGTCGTTTAAGTGTCCTGTGATGTCAACCAGGAATGCCAAGTCACAAAGTCAAGTGGGATCACAAATGTGCGGCAATGTTTTCCCTTTCATTTCCATAAAATCAGCTATTTCTTTTCTAAGGCCATAAAACCTTTTTAGCATTTTACCTTTGCTTAGTCACCTTACTTCGCAATAATAATATCACATCATCGTGTTCTATAGAGAGTTCCCCAAAAATGCTTTAAACTGGCGATGGTTAAGACCGTGGGAGCTAATGAAATTAATGGTATTTACTATGGTATTTACTATGGTATTTACTATGGTAATCATAGCGGTTGCTCTTTTCTTCAGAATTCCGATAAAACCTTTTCGTGAACTGACCATTGAAGACGCACCAGCTCCAACTAATTAATTTACACCATTGGAAACTATATTGCTCAAAAGTGGTTTGCGCCTCTGTAAAAATATCTTTTCCAGTAGTGGTCCCTTGTAGCGGCCCTAGAGCCAGTAATTCCTCTATCATTGCAAAATCTTCATCAACGCGTCGTATAAAAATAGCTAACTGGGCTGTGTCAGATAAATCTGTACTCTCATCCAAAGCAATCGAAAATGCTTGAAAATCAGCCAATCTATCGGTCAATGTTTTGTTGATATCACTAGAAAATTCATAACTATACGTCGAACAACATTACGTCGCGATAAGCTCACTTTCTCAAACTCTGTCTTCTTTTCTTGTGTAAAATTAGGTGGTGGTACGAATGATATTAAGAGCAAGATGCAAGAGCAGTCTACGCGACGGCCGCTGTCCCTACGCTGGCTTTCACCTTCAATTAGTTTGTGATCGTGATTTGTGGTGGCCTGATATGCTCTTTGCCCTTCAGTCTGCAGCCGTTTGCGCTCGCCCTAGTAGTGTAGAGTGTACCTAACTGTCAAGTTTCAAGTAAGTACGATTTCGATATTGTGTATACAAAAGTTGAAAAGTTTTTAATATATTTAAAAGAACATTATTCAAATTATCATTTGAAATTTCAGGAATTCAGGAAAAGAAGAATCAGCACATCGGATTCGTTTTTCAGCAAAAAATAACAGACTGATAAAGCAGCTGAATCCATGTCTACACCAATTGCACCATCTATGTCTAGCAAGTTATATTACATCTTAAAGATACAGAATCAGGAAAATATTTTAGCAAATTTTAATGTGATTATTCCTATGGGAAATTAAAAAACACATACAGTTGACGAAGAAAAATTAACCAAATTATATACATTATATGAACAATTTTTAATTGTTGAGAGCTTCAACATTATGTTAGAGGAGGCACAACTTTGGAAAATTATATTGAATGAAAGTTACGAGCGCCCAAAAAATGCCATAGATACATTGATATATTTAAAAGAGAGGAGCCTGGAACTATTCCCGAATGCTGCGACTATTCTTAAAATATTAGTTACTATTCCTGTGACAACCTCTAACGAAATAACATTTTCGAATTTAAGAAGGTTGAAAACCTACTTAAGAAGTACAACAGGAGAGGATAGGCTAAGGTTTAGCATTTCTCAACATTAACAGAGAAATTTCTGTTGGTGTTGATGAAGTAATTGATCACTTGGCTAAATCAAAGAAACGGCTACTGGACTTTATTTTGTAGACATTTTATTTTTATGTATTTATTATTTTGATCATTTTATTTTGTGATTTGTCGTTGTGACATACTGAGATATTATTGAATTTTGTTTTTAACCAAAGTGTATGTACAATATATCTAGTATTTTGTTTGTATATATGTAATAATAATAAATATAGAAATTTTTGCTATCTGACGAAAATTTAGTTTTTATCCGATCAAATGTAATATACTCTTCGACGTTGGCAGCGAAGTGAATGAAGAGTATAATAATATAAAGCCCCAAAGTCTTTCTGACAATGAAACGTCATAGCTGTATTGCGCGGCATCCTGCTGAAATATAGAACAACGTTTGTCGTTTCTATGATGCATCAACAGAAACCGAACTTATTTCAAACAGAAGTAGAATGTAGATAATAAAACGGAAACCTACTACTTATTTTCACTTGAACGAGTAACTGAATAAGCAAAATCAAGGCCTCGGGCAACACAGCTTTCTCTAATAATCTTATATGAACGCTATACTTCCAGAACTCGTACTTGGGTCGTCGATGTTCCAAGGGAAGTAGAAAATATATAGGTACACCCAATATTTTGGACAAAAAAATTTGGTAAAATTGCCAATTAATTATTTCCTGTAATTTTTTTACAAACAATAGGTAATTTTAGGTAAATTCGAAATTCCTTGATATTTAATCCATCATGCCGAGAGGTGCTACCCCCATGCGGTAATTTTTGACTACAATATATTTAAAAAATATGCATGCAAGATTAGATACAGTTTAACAAATGTTTTAAACCAATGTCTAAACAAGATGTTTCTCCAATCAAAGTCATTTTATTATACACAGGCATTTGAAAGAAAATTTGTGAAAAATAAAAAAAATAGTTGCCAGCTCGCAGTCAGCCGCAACCTCTAGGTTTCCAGGTGTAAACAGATATATGTTACTGATAATTCTTTACGCTCATTTTTTCAAGAAGATTATACTAAATACTTGGATTAGGAACAGGTATACATATACATACCTACATCAAAGATTCATCTTCTTTCGCGAAATATTTATTTCTGATAGGTAAAATATGATGTAAACCAGTTCTATTATCCAAAAGAGGAATTGGATACAAAATGATAGAGAGTATAAGTTTGTTGCTATACCATTCTTATTCTTATATTCTTAAAACAAATATTAGGTCTCTTCTTTCATGTCTAAATACTGAGCAATGAGTTTAAAATATCATTTAGGTTATTAACTTCAATATGCTCTCCATGAATAAGTAACTCTCCATGAATTGCTTGCAAATTTCTAAAAAAATAAATTTTATGTAAATAGAATCAATTTCATCCGTTGTACTTATAATGATGGATTTTTCTATTTCTTTAATGTCTCTACTGAATGTTTCTTCATCAATTTGCAACCGTGGAATTAGTAGGGTTAATTTTTTTGATGACAAAAATTTGATTTTTAATTAAATTTTGTAATGGACGTTCATCATTGTTCAACCTATCATAATCGTGGTTTGCTAAAATTTCAAAACAATTACTCTCACTCTCAGTGTAAAAATTCTTTCGAGGAATTAAAACAAGCTTTAACTTCTACACCTATACTTATCTATCCTAATTTCGACGAAACATTTTTACTGACAGCGGACGCAAGTGCTCACGCTATTGGTGATGTACCTATTTCCGCAAGGACCCATTGGAACAGAGCTACCTATCACTTATGCTTCTCGAACATTTTGTAGTGCTGAATCTAAATACAGCACAACAGAACGTGAACTGTTAGCTATAGTTTGGGCAGTAACACATCTCACATCGTATATTTTTGACGGAAAGTTTAAATTGATAACCAATCATAGACCATTAACTTGGCTATTCTCTATACCCAGATAAGACCCAGGAAGGCGTTTAGCTCGCTGGTATTTGAAACTAGAAGAACGCGACTATGAAATTATATACAAACACGAAAAAATTAACAGAAATACTGACTAAAATACTGACTGAAATACTGATCTAAAATGGAAATCAACCGTCGGTGAAAAAAGGTAATGATATTTTTACTTTCCTTGTCTAATAGTTGACCATTGGTAAATCGGATTTTAGAATAATTATGTGATTTGGTTTTATAAAATTTACAAAAGTTTCGAAATAGTTTGATCAAGAGTGTCAAAATAAAAATTCTTGCCTGTAATTCAGACGAAGAAGTACCAGTAATAGACACTGAATTTACAAAAGCACATATATCAAACTATTTCGAAACTTTTGTAAATTTTATAAAACCAAATCACATAATTATTCTAAAATCCGATTTACCAATGGTCAACTATTAGACAAGGAAAGTAAAAATATCATTACCTTTTTTCAACAAAATAAAGTATACCTATAGGTAAGATCTGCATTATTGAAGATATATTTGAAACCGAGATTGGGCGACTTACAAAGTTAATACTGCATCTATATTTTGCTTAAACAGGTCGGTCAAAGGCGCAACTGAGCGTAAAAAAATACATTACATACTTTCCTTGCTTGTTGATAGGCAACCCAGCAGTAATATATTACATTGTCATTAATAAAAAACAGATACATGCAGGAATTAGCGCGCCGCGGCCGGATATTAGACTACTATCCAAATCTTGAATGTTGGCACTTAACGTCATAAGTTATAAACCATACGCATCAAATCAGTATTGCACTAGTCAAATGTGTGTTACTCGTTCCCCGATGAGAAACGTAAACATAATACATAACCTACAATTTGAATGTTAAAATCACTAGAGACAGATCATAATAGACTAGAGACAGGAGACAGCGTGGTTTAAGCAATGGGACATTTTCCGTCGGAAAATAGAAGCCTAGTGCGGGTGCCCATAAGTGCATTGAAAATGAAGAAAAAGTGAGTTCAACTGAAAGATAACCAAATTCTGTCAGAGCTTTGAAACGGTGCAAGGCTGCTGCGGGTACGGCGGCGGCGGTAGTCAAAAGAAATCGAACAGAAATTGACATTAATCTCGCTAGAGTTTACGATGTACGAAACCGTGCCCTCTCTTTCTTTTTTCGTATAGCAGCTTACAACAACGTTAGTCAACAGTCACATATAATGGACTTCTTTTTGTTGTTTCTCTCGTTTTATTATCTTTTAACAAAGAACACTCGAACAGCGTAAGTTCTAGATTAAAAATTAATTAGTGACGTAACTGCCAACTTTCAAGATTTGAAGATTATAGGCGTTTTATGTATAATAATATTATTATTTCGTATTCTTGACCTAAAAAGTGTATCAACCGGCTACTACCCGTACAATGCCAAGCGCTAACGATATGCTAATTCCAGATAAGAACCCAGCCTGATAAGAAGCATTTGCAAATGTACGTAATTTATTCTCTAGTTTTCACATTAAACGCAGTAAAACTACGTCGTATCTAAATAGTAATGTGGGGTCTCTTCGTCGAGGGTAGCAACTTCACGTGACACACAGTCGTGGAATGATGCACACATACCACGTACATATAGAGTGAAGCAGACATTCAATTAAAAACTGACAAGAATACATACCTACCAATCACTACAGAAATAATGACCCTTAATTTATAGACTCGGTGTAATTGAAAAAGGAACTAATTCGTTCAAGGTATTTTATTGTTTCATATATGTGTTCAATTGTACCTTAAAGACAGTGACGTAGGACGTATCAATTTGGGGGGTCTGATCATCAGTACCGGGATATTAGATCCGCCTCGCGAGATCCCAACAGCGCCGCAGGCGAAAATTTTGAAAATTATCATTATCAAATTATCATTAGCGTTTTCCTGGTACTTTAGAATTTCAATGAAAAATACATTTATACAAAAATACCGATTTTCACAAGAAAAAGTTACCTTTTTCAAAAAAAACTATTATATATTACGAAATAAGTTCATAGATATTAAATAAAATGTGTTTTTAAATAAATTTATATAAACCTTACAAATAAAAAAATAATAAATGAAAACAAAAACAACTTATACACAATTAGTTATATAATTAAAAAACATGAAAAATCGACAAAAACGAAAACCGCAAATAAAATTGGCAATTGTCCATTAATCCAACCATTTGCACACAAAGTGCTAATAAATTTAGGCTCGGATTTTTAAGAACGGAGTAAATTTGTCCACTTCGAAGTCTTTTAACTGTAACTCAAAAACTATGCATTCTTAATATATACACATAATGCGATTTTTTGTAGAAATTCAAATTTCAACAAAATAAGCCAAAAAAAAACTATTATTTTTTTTACACGTTTGTGTATAATTTCTTCTTGAGGTGATTTAAGTATAGGCGTTTTACCACTTTCTACCTTTTTACCATATTACATTTCTAATTTTTGCATCCAAAAATTATTTTTAGCAATAAAACAATTATTTTCTGTTTATAAATAATAATGAGAAAGGTATATTTTAAATTTTTGATGTTTATAAGATACGAGATGTTATCCATGGGTTTTCAAATTGTGCTAAAAAACCTCGCGTCTTCCTGAGTGGATTTAGGTGTATTAGATTCCTGAGTGGTGTAGGTTCACAAAAAAGAAATCTGACATAATTTCCATCAAAATGGTGACCGACAAAAGAATTTTTGATAAAAATGGGGTGAGATACAGTCGTTCAAAATTAACTACCTTTTTACGATTCTACCACTTTTTACCTTTATACCCCATACCTATTATTTCTATACCCAAACTACTATTCTTATATTCATTTCTACTATTTTTATACCCAAAATTTTTTTTTAGCAATAAAACATTTATTTTCGGTTTTACAATAAATTTATGCGGACTTAGATATAGACGTTATAAAAACAGTGCTCATTTTTTCCTTGTTCACATATTTTCCGTAGAGCATAAAAATCATGAATATTTATGAGCATAATATCATGCTGGGAGCTTTATTGTTTCGAACAGACATCATCAATTTTCTTCAATAAAATATGTAACAGGACTTTTAAAAAAACATCAGCATTAATAGGTATTTGCATTTCAATATTCTTTCCACTTGCCAATCAATATTTACATTATAAATAAGCACTGCTCTTATTGAATCAGAAACGCCTAATGAATGTATAATTTTTTTATATTACCATTTTACATTAAAACCAGAATTTATTTAGTTACGCAATGGCCACTAGAAGGAGATATATATTTATGTATATCTCGCTACCAACACAGTGCTAAAAAAATCGAAACGGAAAACGTGGAACAAAGTACTGTTTGTAACATAAAAATATGAGACATAAAAACAACGAGGAAAAAACACTCATTATCTCGATAAAAGGAGCCGTGCTACCGTATTTTTAACAGCGTTGTCAAGTATAACCGATTTCCAGGAATTTAAGGGAAAACAAATAATTTTATATACATCGACCATCACATTATGACATTATCATGTAGTATAACAAAATATCGACTACACTATTCGTCATATCATAAAGCAATTGGATGGTGAATGTGATGCAGAATAAGAATGTTTCTTCCCATTCAAATATTACGCGTTCCTCGGCCGTGTCACATTGGCATTCATTTCGTTGTCTAATACCACCGAACATGGGGTAAAATGGGGTCAACAATAATTCTTGAAATATAAGTAATACAGTTATTTTTAATTTAGATAATACACTAAATTAAAAATAACTGTATTACTTCTATTTCAAGAATTATTGTTGACCCCATTTTACCCCATGTTCGATGGTATTAGACATCGAAATGAATGCCAATGATGCCAATGTGACACGGCCGAGGAACGTGTAAAATGAATCCGTAATATTTGAATGGGAATTTGATGGGTTTTGTGTTAAAATTGATTAGTTATTAGTATTCTATCAAAACATAACAACTTGTTGAATGAAAGCGCCTTTATAGTGACGATTTTAGCGTGCTGTAAGAAAAGTTATACTGCCCCTATCTCCCATTGCGGCAATTGTGGGTATCCTTTGAAAATTTTTTATGTCTGAGCATCACACTCAGCAATAAACATTATAAGCTATAAACAGTGTCCAGTGTGTGTCCGCGCGTTTTCTAGTTCTTCTACCAATAACGCCAATAATACCAATCGCTCGTTCAGCATGATTACACAAGTAAATAGTTATATTGCCGAAAAAGAAACTTTTCTCCTTGCGAAGCTCCATTGGAACTTTCGCAGCGAAGTGGATAATACTTAATAATGTTTGTATTAGAAACATAAAATTTGCAAATTTCTGGATTTGTAAATTTTACATGGTCAGGTTAAGATGGTCATATATTTCAAAATTAGTAGCGAAAAGTGCCACAAAAAATAGCTACCAATAAGATCTATAAATATTTATCTAAAATAGATACATGCATCTACGCAATTCAAAACAATTGCACTTGCAATTTTTTGAGCCTCCTTCTTGGTCATACATAGTCATAGATAAATGAATAACACACATCTAACATCCGGCGGAAAATAATTTAAATAATATTGCAGTTATTGAATACGCAAATTGCCTAACGAATGCCAGTTAAGTATGAGAATACCGTTAAATCGTAAATGTCCAAAGGAATCAACACATGTATTTTACATTACCGTATGCATCATGTACAAAAACATGGAATAGATGGGTTACGTGATCAGAACACATACCTATCTCGAAATATCTATATTGAATTTTACACAAGGGTTACGAAAGTAAGAACTAACACCAGCGCTTTTAATTTAAATATGACATTCCGTACGAAACTACTGGACAAACTTAGGGCGCCACTACAAATTTGTCGCAAATTTAATGCTAGTTTTTTTCCGAACTGATTTTAATGAACTTTTGTTTGCATAGTAGGAAATTTTTCCTAGATAATTTCTTTGCTCGTTATTTTGGAAAAAAAAGTTTGGTTTCATTTTATACCGGACGTAATAGTTTTTTTTTCGAGAATTAATAATACCATCTGGGATATACTAGCAATCATAACGCATTACAGTTGAAATCAGACCTTCCTTACTATTCTCATTTTGTGTTCCCCTCATCTCTGTTCTTATAGATATAACATATTTTTATGTGCATACTTTAATGAATGAAAACAAAATTAACCCGCCACTATTAAAATTACTTTAATTACAATATTAATATTTTTTTTTGTTGAAAACGCGTGAAACACGAAAACAACAGCATTGTGGATTATGCTTCATATGCAATGCTATGTTAATATCGTCGATATGCTCCGAATTGCCGCATTCCTGTGCTTTGGCATGCTAGACATTACATTTTCAATAATATCCAGAATAGGAGAATATTTTCTCCCATTCTGCAATAACTGCATCCACCTGATTGTGGTTAACGGGTGCGGTTTTAGGACTTCGGACCTTTCTTTTAAGAGCATCCCACAGATGCTATTTGGAATTTAAACCGGAACTGAGAGGTGGCCGTTCCATCAACGGAATAGCAACAGCATTCAAGTAGCCTATAACCTGTCTAGCCACGCGGGGATGAACATTATCTTGCATGATTAAATAGTTGGGTCCCACAAAAGGAACAAATGCCATGTTCCAATACGATCAGATCCAACAGGACAATTGTTAGGTGTAAGCAATAAATGTGACATTTATCAAAACAATAAACAGTGACTGTGCAGAAAATGATCATTAGCAAATTATTGTAATGAAAAATGTTAGGCGTTAATAAAACTTCCTTAATTTATAATATTGCTTGCGTTTTTAGAAAAAATAGTACGCGTATGTGGAAAAATAATTAATTCGGCTTTAACGCCTGGCCAACAATTTACGTCATCGTCCGTGAATGTATTGCTTTTACTCCTAGATACACAATATACTATTTTCTCTCTCACATCTTAAAAGCGATACTTTTCGGAGTGCGAAGAGTAAAGAGCGAAAAGTAATTTACTTTTCGCTATCCTGCGATAAAGTATCACTTTTAAGACATGAGATGACCATGATCATAGATGTGTGAAAATCATGTTTAAGGCACTCATTCATATAAATTGCAGAACAGTCCAGAAAACATAAATTTTTGGGGATTTATTTTGGTTCGGAAAGCAGCATTTGTCCGAACTAGCATGGAACGTGACATTTTACTTTAGACACCGGACACAGCACTGCCAGAATTAATTGAAGAACCCAATAAATCGTATGCGCCGTGAAAAAGATTTAACTAAATTTTTTCCTTTTTAATTTTGATACGGTAGCCGAAAAAATAGTGTTCCCCTACTCGCCCTGAAAACTAAAACTTTCCGGACTTGTTACATAAGTAACTATTCCACACTTCTCTCACTAGTGCGGAAAAACGATACTTTCCATACTAGTGTGGAAAAGTGCATTTTTCTTAGTTGAAATGCGGGAAAATATCTTTTAAAGCACGCTCGTAGAAAAGCATTTTATATTCGGCAGAAAGTTGAATAGGGAACATGACTAAAATTTTAAATATAAAAATAATAGTAGAAAACGTAGCGTAACGTTGTAATAAAATTTGTACTTCAAAAGAAAACAAGATTCTAATTCCGCGCGATCAGTATGAAGGATCTAAACAGCGATAAAATTGGAGCGGTCCGAAATTAGCTGTGACGTCACAAGCTACAATATTCGGTAGGCGTTGTGCCGAAAAGCTGCCGAATAAAGTATGAAATCAAGCGGTCGAGTGCTGGGATCTCCCGTAGCCGACCGAATCGATACTCGTCGCTTGTAAATTGTAAGCTGTGGCGTCACGACTTTGTACCTGTTTGAAACGGTTCGCTCGTAGGCGAACTTTTAAAATTTATAACAAATTTATTATTGGGAATTAAGGCGTCATATTTTGCATTTCTTACTTTTTGGTATGGTAGAACATTTTTATGCAATAAAAAATGGGAATGTTCCCTATTGGCATTTCTAATAAATGCAGATAAATAATTATAAATGCTCAAAGCTGAAATTTCGTTGAACGAACACTATTAATGTAAACCGCACCATTATGGAGTCTTCAGAGTTCACAAAAATATGAACTAATCCATGGGATAAAAATTTTAAAATGTTTAATAATATTTTAAGTAGGTAATTGAGTACAAATAAATAATTTTTATTGAACTAAGAGGAACAAAACGGTTGAATATGTTACCTGTGGGAATTGGATATCTATTATAATAATCCTATTAAAAATGAAAGTGCAAAACGTGACAACACTCAAAGATAAAAAGAATAGCTGTGTTCATTATTCTGACAAAACCGCTGGCGTCACTGTAGGCAATTTTCCAGCAGCATATCTAATTATAAAGAATGGAGTTATAATAGCAAAATATGTACTTTTTACTTTTTATAAGGCAAATTATATTTAATGTAACAACTGTGTGAATATAAAACGAACGGACAACATAACAGTTGACGTTGAAATAATATTACACATGTCCGATGAAGGTATTATCATTGTTATTACAATAAAATATTCATCATTTAAATTTTAAGCTATTCTTTCGACGAAGAAAATAAGCGATAACATTAAATTTTCATAGCATTATAATACAGACAGATGCGTCGCCGTGAAACATGAGATCATCAGATATCAAAATTGCTGTCAGGACAATTGGCTAGGTGAATCTTTCTCGGTTGTTTACTTGAAGGCGCTGCTGTGAACCCATGCACATATATTTAGAACGTCACGTATCATGAGGCAATAATATATTGAGGAAATAATATATAATATTGTTTTATTTTAGGATAACAAGGGTATGCATTATTTAAACTTGGTATCGGTTTTAAGTAAATAAATACAAGACAAAGCTTAAATATGTTATCGGAGAACAATTAGCCACCTATGTTTAGACTATGTAAATCAAGTAGGAATTTGCTTATCGAATTTATTTAGATTTAAGGCCGTGGGGAAATCATTCCCTTGCAGTTTGTTACGTTCACTTTTAATAGTTAACAATTTGAGTATCCGAAATTTATTGTAGGTATATTTGACGGATAGCATTGATTTTAAACAGTGACTACGCCTTCCCTTTTGCATGTGTTTAGGAATTCAGGTCGGAATATTACTTGTATTAGTCGATTACATCAATATTGTCACAGCGCATTTATTAGATTCTTTGTCATAGATCTTTACCACATATATCATAGTGCATATCCGTGTCGCCTTATTGTTTTGTGAGTTGAACATTGGCAGTTCTGTGACGCTAACCTAAGTCAGCAGATCTATGGTCTATGTCTTGTTCGCTTTCTTTCTGAGCCGAACGCGTAGATGGTATAGTGGTTTTTCATCGTGTTCAAAGTTTAAGTGATTTTCTTGATTAAATAACGTAGTCTGTACGTTTCCACATAATGGGATAATACAAGGAAATCATTATACATGTGTTGATATTTTGGATGTATATTCAACCAAAATATCAACACATGTATAATGATTTCCTTGTAAAAATTAACTATTAGGAATTTTTATCAAGGGAATTTTAACAGGATGTGAAAATATTAGTAAATTATTTTGTTAGACATGAAAATGAAAAAGGTCTCTGGAATAAAACTGTTTTTTCCGCGTTAAACAATTTTTATAAAGCTGTAAGGTAAGGAGACAGGTAAGTCAGCAAAATAGGTAAGTTTTAAAAATTGCTTCCCTTACTTAAAATTTCACCACACGCCCCTGATTGCAATCAATGCGATCCATCTGAAAATCAAAATTTGAAGGCGTCTGAGGTATAGTAGTATGTCTGAAATCTGGTGGATATGATAAAATAAGCTACCTAGATCTCAAAAACATTAATATCAGACACATTGAGTTTTGCATGTAGCTAATTAAACAACTTTTTGTATACGTACATAATTAGATGATATTTAGATGTAGGTACAGATGTACTTATTTATAGAACCTTTACGCCATACGGATGTTTAAATAAACTACATTCTTAAACATATCAGATGTATGTAATAAGAACTAACTAATTCGGCAATACACTCACCCATTGTATAACTACAGACTTCAGCCAATCATTAGATGGTTTACATGTTGTGATTACATATTCGCTTGACATAATCTATACTAATCTGTAGGTACTATTTATTCTGGAAACTATCTACCCTTAGAAACAAAGTTACGGGTACGGCGTTAATTTTACATATAAGTTGTGATATTTAAGGTGATTTAACGTGAAAGATACATTTAAGGTGATATTTAAACAAAATAAATTAACGTAAATACATGTAAGGTAATAAAATGCCTGTCTCAAGAAGCAGATCGCACGTGCTTTCAAATTATTCTTTAGAGTGATTTCAACTTTTACTACTACGTAGATTAATGATAATATTATTAAATTAATTCTTATTACCTAGCTTCTAAGTAGATTACTTTTTACGGCAATTACAATTACATAATTCTTAATTAAAATCCTTGAACGAAATTAATATTAATATATAGCTAGCTGTAAATACTAGAGGCGATTTACAAGTTTATATTAAAATCATCTGTTTTTTGCCAAATAAAATTGATTACTGCGAAACAGTCGCGGTTTATAAATCATAATTATGTGGACAAAAAAGTGAGCAAGTTTCCATTATATTTTTTCCATTAATATTTGTTAATATTAAACAACCTATATCAGCAGTTCAACGGTCAAATAGCCATAGCCTTTCCTTAATTCATTTATCCACGACCACTATTATATTAGGAAGGTTTAATACGTCTGTTTTCCGTGGATTAGAGGCATTCTAATAAACTAGTGGATTAATAGTTATTTATGCAACAAGTGCAAAAAGTAAATGTTTATTGCGCGCGACTTGAAATTGTCAAACGAGGCCGTCAGGCCTAGTGGGGCAATACGTCGAGTGCAAGATGGACTAGTAATTTTACGGTGTAAGGTTACGGTGTAAAGTAAGTGTGTAAATTTACATAAAAACTAAGGATATTTTACATGATTTTGTAAATTTCAGGCGAGTCCACGTATATTTACATTATTATCAATGTAGATGTAGATACACATCCATTTCTTACAGTGTTCTTTAATAATTTTATAATATGCCTTGATACCTAGAGTAACTTTTTATTTTACTAAAGGCCTTGATATAGTATAAAACCTATGAAACATTAAGTACCTATTGTCTTATTTGCGAAGAATATAAATGGCTATTTATATCCTCCACACAATATACTCCTTCGTCAGCCACATTGCTTTTGGATATTGAGGCATTTATGTATGTATGTGTACTGTATACCTTCACAAACCTTGTGACGATCATGGGAAAGCACATCTGTAATTCTAAATAGTTGCTTTTATTTTTCCAGCAATTTCTTGCTTTGATTATTATTGGAAGGGATGCTAGATATTCTTGCTAGTACCAAGTATCATACTACACGCATGTTTCTGGTATCATGTTCATCGTACCGCACCTTACTGCTAGGTTCTTTTTAGTCCGAGGCACTTGAAGAAGTGGAGCTATCACTAGTACCTAGAAGACCTGAATATCTGCTTTGCTTCCCCAGTTTCTCGTGAGTCTCAACTCAGCCACTTCTGGTGTTCGATAGGGATTAAACATGTGAAAGGTACCAGCAATTACAAAACTTTTATTATATAGACGTTTAGACTATTGACTATGTAATTGAATAAGGAACTGATTCGTTTATGGCATTTTATTGATTCATATGTTCAATAATTGTACCTTAAAAATTATAAATCCACAAAGTGCTATTAAATTTAGGCTTGGATTTTTTAGAACGAAGTAAATTTGTACACTTTTAAGTATTTTAACTGTAACGCAAAAAATATGCATTTTTAGTATATAATACCATTACACATAATACGATTTTTTGTAGAGAATGAAAATTTGTTCCTATGTATTATTTATTAATTCACATTATGTAATTAACAAATTCCTAAAGTAAAAGTATTTGTTGAAAGTTTTAATATTTAGATGCTTAAATATGATAAAGAACGAAAAAAATTATTTTTTGACGCGTATCTACATCTGTAAAATATTAGATATAAAAAAACTTACGATGTGTTCAGATGCGTAACTAATATCTTCAGGATATGAATTATAACTATAGGTACCTCAAAATATTGTTTACAAAAGTTTTTAATATGAACATCGAAATGCCAAATGAACAAATGCCTTTAGCGTTATCATTGATAAAACGAAAATAATTGTTTCATTGAATAACAATAATGTAAAAATTATAAACTATAGTATAAAGGTAAGAAGTTTGTTATTATTTACTTTTGCGCCGCGCCATTTGAGAATTGCGCCTAATGCCTAAAAGCGCCAACAATGGTTAATCCGGCCCTGAGAAAACCTAAAAAAAATCTCCGAAGTCCGAAGTTCCGCTATAAAACTTCTAGCTAAATACCTTTTTATCATAAACTGACGTTATGGACAATATGGACATGTCTAGCAGACGTCTTCAAACTTGACTAAACTTTAAATACAGTTGGGATTTTGATAAAATGCTATATTAACCGACAGTTTACTTTATCGTGTTAGTTATTTCAAGAGACAGTTTGTAAAATTGCTTAAAAACTTACGAATATATGTCAACTTCAGTCTAATCGATATCGCCTAAATTATGAACTTAATACAGAAAAGAACTAGTTACGAAATAAACGGATTCTTCACTTACAGTTTCAGTTCAATTTGGTTAAAATCCCTCAATTCATGAAAACGATTTAATTTTCAACCACATTACGCTGTGATGACGCGAAAAGTTATGTAAATACAAAGTAATTGAAATTACCTAAGTTTTTATCAATACCCTGTAAACCGATATCGAGGCAGCTGGAGGACTCATGGTTTAATCATAGCTCTGGCCCTGCGATCCTCGTCATTCCCCTTGGTGTTTATTTGTTCGAGAATTTAATTAACAGGTGCTCCCGGTGTGGCGATGCTAAGCATGTTACACCGAGCACCTGTTCATTCTTTTTAGATAATCAGAATCATGCCGTGTTACAACAATGTAGTAGGCCGGTTTATAATAAAAACCACAGGTAAAGAGGACTGAGTGCATCAGTGGACGTCAAATCTCATACGGTTTCATAAGATCAAAAATATTATATTTTGATTTATCTTAGTAGAATAGGACGAGATTTTTGATAGCATCATACGTTGCCGTTGTACGTGAGTTTGAAAACAAAAACAATAAAGACGAAACAACAAAAAAAAACAAAAACAGAACAAAACTTAAATAACTCTCCAGCAGTATTCATGACCAAGCGTTTACGACAAAACTGAATTATTGACAAATTGGGTTTTGTCTTTTTGTCTTGATTTCGGAACGTCACGTCGGCGTTCCTTTCTGTTGTCGGAAAAAACTAATATTAGACGCGCGACGTCACGTCAAATTTGGTTTTTACTTTATTTGTGCCGACATTAAACATAGTTATTGAAACGTTGCAAAGACGAAATAGACACCTTTCAATGTTTCTGACACATGCAATGTTTCAGAATTGGTACCAATTTTTCTTGCAATACTGATATTCTATTTTGTTTTTATTTATGCGGATCGTGCATTTCATAATAAATGTTATTTTATTTAGGGTTTATTTTTAAATGAAAGGCGAAAATAAATAGGTAAATAAATAATATAAAACAATCAAACCTTTCATTGCCAGTGGATAGGTTTGCAGGAAACAATTGAACTCACCTGGAAAAGAGAGACAAGTATTAATAAAAAAATATGCAAAATAGTCATAAGATTAGGCAGGAGTAAGTGAGCGCCGCAAGCCCGCGAGATCAGAAAAACACTTCCGGATATGTTTCGAACACTATTTATTCGTCAGCCATCTCGAAATAAAAAAGTAATAAGTCAAACTAGAAATCAGTTCAAGGTCCATACGACTAATTTGATTATTCCATTCATTCGAACATGGCACTTACCATTTGTCAATAAGAATCTGGCTTTTCAGACTAGTCCTAAAAATGATACGTTCGGAACAAAAAAATACTTAAAATTAATGTTTTCGGACTGCTGCGCTGTGGCAATGGCAATATAGCTCTTTGTGTAATAAGTTGTACACTTTTCCTACGAGATCCACATTATTTTTTTAATAGTGTTTTGAAAATAGCTCAAATAACTATATTTATCATATTTTTTTATTGACATTTTAATTTATATATAAGAAATCCCACATGCCACAGTGCAACTATCACTTTGACAGCGACAAAAGTTACCGACAGCTTTTTCAGTGACAAGTATACTACTCTAGTGGTTTTTTCACTTATTTATTTATAAATAAAGTTTACATTCATATGTTTCTAAATTTCTTATTCATTAAATAGTCCTGCCGAATTACACTCGATGTTTGTATTAATACCGAGTTTGTATTAATAAAAATTTGTATTGTTTAAATAATAACGATTTCCTTTAGCAGTTTGACTCAAAAACGTCAAACCTTCGGTGTCGCGTTTTTAATAGTTGACAGTTTTTCTTGTCCAATTGCTAGGCAACAGTTTCTCATTAAACAATCCAAATTTTTCTGGTAAAATACAAACCTCTTGTGCAATTATAAGTGAAAATTGTGAATTTCGAAAATGTGAATCAAGAATTCTGAGGGAATGTTGAAATAGAAACGAGTTTGTTTATTAAGTTTCTGCTAATATTATTATGTCAGTGATATAGGAAAAAAGATATGATTCTTGATGATGCAAGTAAAAAGTGTAATTTTCACACCTCTCCAAATATTGAAATTGTTTCTTATCCTAGATAGTGTTGATTGTTGTGCATGCCCTCGAGAAGAACTAACATTTCTTCAGCTTGAGGAAAAATCGAACGTTTCCTAAGTCAAATTAGTTACTAAATGTAGGTACAACTTTTGAAAACACTATTTAAAAAAAACATGTACCTACGTATTACTATGCATGTCAAAGGACTTTAAAGGTTTCAGTAAAGACTAGTAATAAAGAAAAATATTTTAACTGAATTGATTTGCAAATTTTACCAATCAGAATAAAACCCATTAATAGTCGATTAATGCACGAATGTGGCCCAGAAATTCTACATGATAAATCATTAATTTGCCAAAATCGCTAAAAAACCAGTTCTGAATGTTTACCTATCTGAATAGTTCACCGGATGTCGATGGTATTAAAATTCCATAATTTGCATACCCAGAATTAGCGAACAGATCTATTAATGTCATTTTATTTGATTAAAAAAACTTTCACCATAACCATATAAATTATATTTAAAACGAATAATTGTTTTAAATACTTTTTTTCGCCATTATATAACAATCGCTTTTACACTTGAAAATTCATAATTTAACATAATATTTCTGGTTATTGCTAATTTACTCCCCGAGGCAGAGTTTGACCAATGAAGATAACTCTTGAGACAGGTTTCCTGATGATGTTCGGAATGATCGATGTTTTGGAACGTAATTCTATCGTAAACTTTACTATTTAAGTAGGGAAATAGAAATAAATTCATGGGTGCTATGCCTTACTATATCCCACTGGACCTATCGCGTTTGAAGAGAAAGTGTTAGCACCATATGTGAATGTGGATAAATAATAGATGCTAATAATAATAAAATTCAACTTGTTTCGTATCAAATAAAACACTTTACAAGCTGGCTTGTGAGCTAAAGAGAGAAAAGGAGATATTTATCACTCCTCTCGGTAATTTTGTCTTTCAGTTCTGTTCACCCCAAACTAAATATTGCTTGGAGCAATTGAGTTGTGTTGTCTAGCAACATAAATCTATTTGCTTTATTAAATGAGTCTGCATCTTCTTCACTAATATATTATACAGACAAAAAAACACCAGACTCAATTTGTAAATATCGACGGAGAGCCGATCGCGCAGAGACTAACAGAATCAATATTTGCCGCCACTCAACAGCGCATTTATTTTATCAAAGTAAAGGAAACGATTTTCGTCGAAACATTCTTTAAATAAAACTCATTTCCAGGCGAAAACCAGCCGTCGGAACAAATGAATACTGCGGCGATTAAATTTGACAGACTTGTTTTGATTCCACGCCATCCACCCGGCCAACGTGATTTTGTTTCTGCAACGTCCGCGGTACAGGCAGCCGCGGCGGGGGAGACCACGGGCTGCTTGAATATTCTATTGAAAACATACGCACCAAACATAATGAATTTAATACTCGACAGTTCAGCTAATTTCCAGATAACCATCCGAGATGATTATTTACTGTAATTTGGATGGGATGGGCGCTTGAAGTAAGTAATAATTTTCAAATGACTGAAACCCGATGCCTTTTCAATTTGTATATAAAATGCAGGACTGACAAATTTCACTCAAAACTTCTTATTTTCTGTAAATATTTTACAGACCTTGTTATCGTCGATTAAACTTATTAGCATACGATTTAATTGGATACTTCAGTGTAAATTTACGTATAGATTTTTTAAATGCTTATTTCCCCCTGACCCCCAATTATAGTTATTCGCTTGACTTATTTTATTCTTGTTAATTTTCAATCAGTAGTTAAATTAGCTGCTATCCTGAAATCCACACCTAACATCCTCAATTAATTAATTACGTAGTGTTGTTTTGACGTTTCTTATGAAATTATAAAGCCCATTTAAAAAGAACATACGTAGGAAACGAAATTGCTTCTGTAGAACGTTCCAGTAACATTACATGATCGTACTATGTGATTAATAATGTTGTTGACGTTTCTTATAAAATTATGAAGACTATTTGTTTACTTTATATTTTTTTTTATTTATGATATATTTATATATTATTTGCTTATAATGGCGTCCTTCTTCTGGTAACTTCTTACATGGGCGCCAGTCTTTTAGGACGTATATTTGATTGAATATATTGTTGAATATATATAGCAACACTTGAGATAGATGTGATCTTATAATTTTGAAATTATTTTCTCTGTATATTATAAAACTATAATCTTTATGAATGATATTAATATTTTAATTTAATTTTAAGCTGATGGTTTTTATATTGGTTTATTTATATGAAAGATGGTTTCAAAGTGTCAATTGACAACGTTTAATCGAAATTTGTTATAACAATCGTATATTTACGATTCGAAATCCTTAATCACTACCCTAGGTTGGCCGGAGATATCTTATGCGAATAAAGAAATTTAATAATCACAAATATCATAATCAAAATTTGTCTAAATTAAGACCTTATATGGTTTCACTTACATACGAGGCACTGATTTGATTTTTGAATTCACCACGCTGCGAAGGAGTCGCCCTCGATGACGATTATTTAAAGCTGCAACTCGTTTCTCCTCGTCCGACTGCTGCAATGACGTGGTTCGTTGTTTACTTTGAATACGAACTGCTTTACGATTTCCTTATTAATTTCGTATCCACTTGACTGGAGAATACAAGACGTCTTACTTTTGGATCACAATATTTATTAAAGTGCACTGAAATTGTATTTTTAAAACACTGGATATCGCAGAAATAATTATCCTTAAGTCTCCTTGGCCGGATTATCGCCATTTGAATAGAAATTATATAATTAAAAGGGGTGTGTGTATTGTTTACACTTGACAATTTGCGTGCTTCCCTTTCGATGGCTTATCAACAACTAACTTGGGCTTCGATGGCCGTATCTAGGAAACTAGGTGAGTACCTCATTTCCTGTTGTATTTTGTTTTTCGATATTGACAATTTTTAAACAATGGCGGTTTACCATATTATGTAAATTTCTTAATTTGATAATATTCTTCTATTATAGTATCATAACATAACAAATTTAGTCGTAAAAATATAACGATAAAAACATAACTTTGCAGGTGTTACATCAGTTTCCTGGCACCACTTAACATACAAGTCATACATTTTAGCGACACTTAAATTGGCTTCTAAATATTTTCTTTTTGTAGTTTGTCTACAGTAATGAGAATCAATTACAGGAATTTTTTTGATATGATTTATTATTTCCTCATGCTTTTGATTTTGATTAATGAAAGCTCTCTTACCTCTTTTTCGCCTCTCGTCCTTTTTAAAATTATCAAGCATCAATATCAGCAGTGTAAACAGGCTTTTGAGATATACCCAGTGTTCATAAAAAAATTAAAAAAATTAATAACTATCGTCTGGACTTGTTCGGTGATGTTTTTCGCCTTTTAATTGCCTTCTGCGTTGTTTTTTTCAGGAACACATATTTTTCATTTTGTGTTAGAGACCCAATATGAGTTAAAAACTTGCTCTCTTTCTTCTACAGAAACTTGCTTTAAGCAATTAAATTTACAATTTTGCAAGCAGTTTTTCCTATTTTTAATAGATAGATCTTGCATTCACGACTTGACTGGCATTCCTGACTGGAACTCTTTTTCGAACGTTGCTTTGCAATTCTTTTGAGTTTCTCATACGCTTCCTTGGCTTTTCGACGCAGTTTTTTCAATATTTTCTTTCTCGTAATCTTGAACTGCTGTATTTGTATCAGTTTCAGTTAAATTAATTCCTCTTGAATTATTGCAGCATCATCAATGTGAATTACGATATTACCAAGGAATAATTTCAATATTTTCCATGTTATGTAGGACATTATTATCATCATTTTCAAAAGTGACAATATTTTGTTGATGAGGGTTATGGGTGGTTAGTGAATTAAATGTTCCTTTTAAAGTGACATCTTCAATATTTTGAAAAGTATTTTGGTCCAGATCGAAATTTCCTTGAACAAGAATTATCTCATTAATCTTATCGTATTCGAAGATGGTCCCGTCTATTTCAGGGTAGTTGGTATCTTCCATAAATGACTTGTGTATTCTTCCACTTGTACTTGTACATTGCCTGTATCATTTACCAACTGCATTGGTAAAAATATAACAAAAATTAGGCATTCGGAGTGATTAATTTATATAACCCATTTTTACCATTTTGTATGTTCGACTCCATACTTTCATTTAAATTACACAGTCACACTTTAAATTATTTTTCTTTTTTAAGAAAAAGGTTATGCCCAGAAAAGCTTGTCAACATGTCAACATAATATTTAAGGTTATCATGAGACGGTACTATCATTAAAACAGGTGTTTTAAATAACAAAGGTCTATCTACGGAGATAGAACTTTGCTTTATTAAACTACATAGATAGGATTTTGTGATATTGAAAATTGACATAAATATTTTCAGATAGAACTCTGAGACATTACGAACTTATTATGCGACAGATAGATGGCATTAATATTACCACAGAGAAGAGATTTTAGAATATAAAACCATGTTATACTGAAACCTTAATTTTGATAAAAAGTGCAGTTAGAACCATGTTATTCTAATGCGACGATATAATGGACTTCTTTTTGTTGTCTCTCCTGTTTTATTATTTTTTAATAAAGAACACTGGAACAGCGTATGTTGTAGATTAAAAATACATTAGTAACGTAAATATATATATACATACATATATATATTTATATATATATATATATATATATATATATATATATATATATATATATATATATATATATATATATATATATATATATATACACATATTATACATATATACAGGATATGGTTGTGCAATATATAACCACTTAAAGATGCTGGATATTGTTGATATAGCAGAAGATATGGTCGCACTTCATCATCAGAAAGTAAATAAAAAACAGATGAACCATTGTAACACGTTATTACCGATAAAAAACTTATAAATTTGTTGTGCTAACAAGAGTGAGTAGTTTAAATATTGAGAAGTCCCGTTAAGACTTAATAAACAAAAATATAAGTGCTGGATATTATCTGCAGACTTTAATTTCTAAGTTAATGCGACAGCGCACAAAACTTTTTTATTGCCGCATACTCGCTGCAAAAATCTGGTTGTATAAGCGCGTTAAGTAATACATATTAATATATGTAACGGCTTTATATTTAAAACGAGTTTTGAACAATTTTTGTTGCTGCATATAATAACGGTCCAAGTCTTAATGACTCGTAATGGCGAAGTAGGAGTAAATGTCACTTGGCTCGCTATATGCTATATTACAATACGATAATGGTTATACCACTATAAATAGAAATGTATCGTATCGTCCGTATAATAGTGTAACTACTACTGTTCCATATCAGTTTAAGAGGTGGCTAATATATTTCTTAACATGGTATATTCCGTAAGTTAATTATTAATACATTGTACGAAGGCTATAAATGGCTCGTTATATTTGTCGACCCCGGGTTCATTACAATTGTTATTAATATACTATCTCTGCACAAATGTTTGCAACCACGTGATCATTTGACATGAGTTTTAATTTTCTTTTCTTTTCCTGTTGGGACTTTCAGTGTATTTCCTTGAAGTACTCAGGAATGGGATAAATATGATTATCATATGTAGTCTACTTGGTAATGCAGGAATTTAATAAAAGCTTATTAAAAACGCAAATCCTCAATAAATGTAGGCCATTTTATAACCTGGCAAGTTGAAGCCGTGTTTCGATAAATTTATACGGCAAAACCTTTTGAAACAAAACTTATTTACGTGCCTTCTGTCCTAAAAGACAGAAGATTTGAGGTTGCGAGATGGAATTCCAATACACACCTTGTATTGACACTTTCTTTAGCACCAAAAATGAATGCGAAAGTTTATTATTCTACTATCAAGTCAATAATCAAAATATTTGAGTGCTTTTTAGGAATTAATCATGGCTTAGGAATTTGTGGTGCCAGCAAATAATTTGTCGAGAATTTTTATTTCACACATGAAAATTTGTAAAATTTTAAAACGTACTCGGCATTATCACCCCCCAAATATCACCAAGGGCAGCTTTTTTGAACTGAGTCTTTTTCGAAAATTTTCCTCGTGGCTTTAGAATTTGTCATGCCACCAAAACAATTTGTCGCGAATTTTGATTTGACAGAAATATAAAAATTAATAAACCATTTTCCGAACAGAGCACTCTCGCCCTCGAGAATCATCAAGGGATGGACGTTTTTTAAACTGATTCCTTTTTAGGAATTTGTCGCGCCGCAAAATAATTTAGCGCGAATTTTTATTTTGTACAAATATAAAGATCATTAAACTTTTATTCCAAACTCAACAGGCACTACCACCCCCGGGAATCATTAAGGGATGTCTTTGTGAACTGATTCGTTTTAGGAGTTTGTCTCAAGTAGCCTAGGAGTTTACTGTAGCACAAATAATTTGTCGTGAATTCTTATTAAATAGAAATAGAGAAATTAATACATTTTTCCCCGAACTCGGCACAGTTACCCCCAAAAATCGCTACGGGATGCTTTATTTTAGATTCCTGATTCCTTTTAAAAAATCGTCCTAAATCGTCTAGGAATTTCTCGAGCCATGAAATATTTTGTTTTGAATTGTTCCACGACGTTGCGAACTGTTTAACCTACGATATTTCTAATTCCACAACACGAAAGTGTCCAAAATATCGTGTTTAGATTCGATTGTCGAATGCGGACTCTTAATTTATGGTTTTTCGCATATTCCTTACTCACGACAAATTATTTTGATAATCCAATTTTTTTTCCGCTATTTTACGAACGCCGTCGTTACATCGTCGGCTTAGCCTCGTTTTTTTAAAGGAGCGACATTTTTTTTTCTTTTTACCACAAATTCATATTTTTTTCTTTTTACGGCAATTTAGGGGCGTCGGAAGGGGAAGTGTCCTGCTTCGACCCCCCGAAGCAGGACACTCCCCCCCCCCCGGAAATTTGACTACTTGATTTTTGTTTATAACTATGTCATAAAATGTGTATTTTTAATAATAAAAATGTTAATTTTTAATTTATTTTAAGTTGACCCCTTCCCATATTTGACCGCTCCGGCACCGATGGACAAATTTACTACAAAGAAGTGACAAATTGTTAGCTTTGCAAAATTTCCAAATCGTGATGCCAACTGATGGATGTATATTTTTAAGCACCTCCATGTATAATAAAATTCTAATAACATTATGGTAATTATATATTTGTGAGAAAAAGCACATATTATTTGCCTGAAACAGCAAACTATTAAAAGCAATACATAAAATATATAAACAGAAGGCCGTTATTTACGGTAGGCCGGTTTCGATGACATTATCAGCCATCTTTGTCTGTCTTGCGGCATTAGTCAAGAAGTGGACAAATTTGCTATTTAACTATTAACACACTGCGTGAGGTGTGTATGCACCGTTATCTCGCGTACGACGTTGGAAAATTTATAAGTTGTAGGTAAATGGGTCATGCGTTTGTATACAGAGTGAGAGAAATAACGTTTTCATTTTCTGTAACTGTTTCCGTAGAACTATATGCGACCGCACATGAAATAAGTTGTTACTATCGGCAAAATAATATCAGTTCAATGTTCAATAGCATCTCTTATAGCAACTAGGTAGGTAGGTATATCATATTAACATCTTTAAATCAATATATATATATATATTTGAAGATATGAAAACGCATTTTTTATTAAATTAAATTAAAATTATTAAAATTTTACATATTTTTCATTTTCGGTTATTTTATAACTAGTTTGTGTAAAACAAAAGTATTTTTATGAACACAGAATCACACACACACACATCAAAGATGCATTTTTAAGAATACAGATGCTTTTAAACTATAGTTTGTAACATAGATAAAAGAGACATAACAAATTTTCAAAGGATACCCACAATTGCCGCAATGGGAGATCGGGGCAGTATAATTTTCTTACAGCAAGCTAAAATCGTCACTAATCGCGCTTTCATTCAACAAGTTGTTATGTTTTGATAGAATACTAATAACTAATCAATTTTAACACAAAACTCATCAAAATAATACACTAAATTAAAGAATAACTGTATTACTTCGATTTCAAGAACCATTGTTGACCCCACTTTATCCCAAAACGTTCGATGGTATTAGCACAGCTGGCATAAAAATGAATGGCAATGATGCCGATGTGACACGGCCGAGCAACGTGTAAAATGGATCCGTAATATTTGAATGTGAAACATACTTATTCTGCATCACATTCACCATCCAATTGTTTTATGATATGACGAAAGGTATATAGTGTGATCAATATTTTGTAATACTACATGATAATGTCATAATGTGATGGGTGATGTATATAAATTGATGTTTTTCCTTAAATTCCTGTAAATCGGTTATACTTGACAACGCTGTTAAAAATTCTGTAGAAGGTGTGAAGAGATCGATATAATGAGGGTTTTTTGCTCCGGTTTTTAATTCTCATATTTCGATATTACAGACTATACAGTATACATATTATATTCTTTAAAACAGGTTTATAATTATAAGAAATTCTGGAAATATCTTCGGCCAAACGAGGACTAAGAAAAAATATGAAATTATTTAAACTTCCGTGTCTTTGCCTAAACTAATTTATTATTATGAAATCACTTTCTCATTTTCTTCACAAAAATCAAAAATATTTATGCGTGATGGTACTTGATGGTGATGATACCTACTTGTCAATATTATTATTAGTACAGCAATTTCTAAAGAAAAGACTATGTAACATATTACTTAGACTTAACATTTTAAACAAATCTCAAAATGGCTTTAAAAGTAAATTAAGTACCGAACAAGAAACTTTTTCTTTTTCTTGTCGCTATTCAAGAAAACACATGTTGATTGTTTTACCTGGATAAAAGGTGATTACCCTTTATCTAGGTAATCAGCCTTGCTTGTACGGTGGTCCGATCGTAATATTTGCGCCGGTTTCGTAAACTTCAGAAAATTACTTGTACGTTAAAATTATGTTAAAATGGTTTAAAAGGCGAAAGTATTTCCCTAGGAAATAGAAGCCAAAGAAGGAATACACAGACTGACTGACGAACGTTAGAGTAAAATGCGCCTGACTGCAGTGGAGCGGGTAGTGGATCAGCGAAGTCCGGCGAACGTCGAAACTGTCGAAACACATGCGTCAGAAGGATACATCAGACATACTGTCATTCTATCTATAAATATGACTATCTACTGTCATTCTATCTATAAATATGACAAGATGCCATTTTTTTGCAACATTGGCAACTCCCTTTAAACTATTTCGAAAACAGTAACGCTAGGATTACTGGAAATACGTAAATACCCGTATACCCACCTACACTAGCTTGACCAAATTACAATGGGCTAATATCTAAGAGCTGTATCGATATATAATTACGTCATCATTAATATTTGTATACATAGTGTTCTATATTGTGTATTAATCTATATTTATTTGTAAAGATTATTATTGATAATGCAATCAAACTAATTTTTTGTATTAAACAAAATATGCCTTGACATTAATATACTTACTATAGTACTTGTAATGATGATAACGAGACAATAGAGACAATAGGGATAGTATCAACTTTAATTTGTTAAATTTAAATAGGTAAAAGAAGAACAGGAATAAACCTGCTGATAAACCAGGTGCAAAATGTTGCTTTTTTTTACGTTTGCTCATAACTTTTTTGTTTATTGCCCATTTTGATGAGCTTACAGAATGAGCTCGTTGCTTACAGAAAAGATTACATTTGATTAGACTATACAATGTGTTTCAATTCTACTAGTGTTTCCATTCATTACAGTTTAGTTTATATTCATATTAAGTTACACGATGTGCCCTACATTAAGTCAAATTTCCTAGTATTTCATTGTATTTTACCCTTCATCAAATATTGCCCCCAAATGTCATTATCACATATATATTTAAGGAGCTGCCATAGTTTTAATTGGTAGTTTTGTACTCCATCTGAAGAAGCAATTGTTATTTTATTGCGAAACAATTGTCATGGACAAAATAAAAATATTGTGCGTGAAAAAAATCTTATAAAACTAAAGTATTTTTTTTGTTATGAATTGACATAGACTGAGTGTACATCGTAAATGTTTATGTAAAGGAGTCTTAAATCTATCCGACGCTAAATTCAATTAGATACAAACCTATAAATGCAAAGTCTTTTGATTTTAAACAGCTTTGTTAATAATCATTAACCATAAATATGTCAACAATTACATTTATTCAATAAACTATAGAGCAACCACGTGAAAATCAATTATTAAATTACTGTATTTCCTAATTTTTTCCACATTCTTGTATTGCCTTATAAATTATTCATAATACTCTGGCCACTTAACCGCATAGGAAATATATCATAGCTTTAAAGAAAATATGTACTTAAATATACACATATCGGTCAGGTCAGATCTTGGAGTGGTCTCTCAAAATTTTGGTTTAAAATTCAGTTACTTTGTAAATATTTAAAGAGAGATCCACCCTACTTGGTTCAGCTTATTATTCAGATTGCAACCACTCACTCCACAGCATAACTTATCTTAGTCTGACTGGGCTTTAAAAATTTTGGAAGCATAATGATTACGCGTGATATTAATATACAGGATGCGTAAAAATTACTTTTATTTTCGAGTCATACTAATGACATTATGTCTATAGTATATTGAAATAAAATAGGTATAGTACTAATGCCCCTATATTGATCCTTGCGGTGCAGCATGCCTTTCTTATTATTTCTATATTACAGATCCGTCACAATAAGTTTTTCGCATCTTATATAACGAACCGTTTTAAGAAATATAGTGCCATATCCAATAATCGAGTTTATTACTTTTGTAAAATATGTTAGAACAACTACCATCCCTAGCGATGCGCTAGAAAAAAATAATCATAAAATATAATCTCACGATATCAATATAAACAATCACATCACTTAGGTACGTAACCCTAATATTAAGGAAGTATTATTGAGAATTCATAAATACTTATTTTTTCAATTAGATTTTATTGTAAAAAATTCTCTCAATATTATATCATCGAAATGAACAAATAATAATCACAGTTACTTCAGTGTTAATATATTTATCGTAAAAGTTAATAGTATTGTCAATATTGGCCATATGTTAGTTATTGAATTCACAAAATAACTGTTTTTTATAGCACATACGGTCAGCTGCGATGGTATACATTTTTTTCTTTATTATCAATTATATTAAATATGAAAACATAACGTCCCATATGTTTTGACATAAATTTCAGGGTCAATTAAATCGGAAATTAGATAAGGTGACCAGATTTGTCAGGGACGAAATCGGAACAACAAGCAAAAAAGCAACTTTTTTTACGACAAAGGTACGTGATCATTGTCACACCTTAAATTCTAAGGTGGGTTGGAACCAAATTTTACGGAATAATATATTATTGCGTAAACTTTGGTTGGAACCTTTGATGTGAAACTGACACATTGTGGTTTTCCACAAACACCAAAACACTGAACACTATACTCGACGCGAGTTTCGCCAACCAAGTTGACATCATCGTGAGATGATTAAAACTAAACTAACGTACGTACTTGTGACTATCTATGACTCCACCTCTTTTGGTACTTTGTTATGGATTACTTATAGTGATCTCTTTCGATTATTCCTTTGCTCTGTGGCTATCTATTTATGGATTATTATTTATGCTAGTGGTTATTTATACAGTGCCGGGGGGGGGGGGGGTGTTGTTTTTTGGGTTTTCTGAGGCGATAATATAGTAGTGTAATTTTTTTTTCTGCCGCGCCGGTTGCTGTTTACAATTTTAGTTTTTAATTTCCTTATTACTTTAGATGGTTTACAATTTTAGCTAAATTGGGCTGTGGTTTGGGGCTATAGGATAAGGGTGGGTTGTAGTAGTAATTTAGGGATGGAAATTTTGGATAGGTGGGAAATTTGGGAGTGTGTGCATCATTTAGGGACATGTTTTCTAGTTTATGAATATCTTGGTGAAATTTTGGGCTCTCTGAATTATAAAGTCGCTGACCTTAGGTGTTCCAGAGTAGTTCGTAGCGTATCGGTACTTACATAGCTTAAACTAAACTTGTTACCGTTCTCAGGGCTTTGCTTTGCAACACCTCAAGTTTGTTTTGGGTTGACCTGGATATCAGGGGGTACCATACTGGCGCTGCGTACGTAAGCACTGAGCGTAGGTATGCTTTGTATAATAGTGCAAGATACATGCTGCGGTGTATTTTTCAATGTGCTGTATTAGCTATATAGCTGCATGTATCTTGCACTATATTTATTTTTAATTTTATTGATGTGCTGGACAAATTTTCGTCTTTTGTCCAGTATTAGGTTCCTACCCCCAGATATTCCAGGTATGATTTCCACTGAGTGGTAATATCCCCTATCTATTTGTGGTTGTGGGTTTTTTGTGGTAAACATAGTAGCTTGTGTTTTCGTTGAGTTAGTCTGTAATCCCCAACTCTTGTAGAAGTTTACCGTTTGAATTTGCTAGCGTTTGATTAGTCCCTCAGCAATGGGATCGGGATTTTACTATTAGAGCTTAATGTATCATCAGCATAAAGTAAAGCGCTACGTTCTGTCTAGGATCATTCATGAGGGGTATATTATTGATGTATAAATTGAATAAAATGGGTTCAACAGATGAATTCGGTGGCACCCCTGATAGCACTGGGTAGGGGGTTGAGCATTCCTCGTTGATTGCAACTCAGAATTGACGGTTTGAGATGTAGGAGAGTATAATTTTTATTATACGCTCCGGATATCCCGCCTGACTGAGCTTAAATAGCAATCCCGGATGCCATACTTTGTCGAAGGCTTTCTCGAGATCTAGGGCGACAAGCCCTGTGCAATGATATAATTGGTGGTGATTTGTTCACTGACTCTGAAAAGTAGGGTTGTGGTATTCCTCTGAATCTAAACCTGAAACTAAACTAACACTAAGAGCGTACGCTATTTATATTTAAGTTTTGCCTCGTTTCAATGAACCATGACAACCCTACTAACCTAAAGAGCGGGCTATTTGGGATAGGATGAATATTGACAAAGGTCAATATTCATACTATTTCTACATTTGTTAATTTCTAAACTTTCAAAATCATCCAGTTGCCTACTGTTTGTGACATTCCTAGTTAATCTTAAGTTACTAATCTCTATCCGATGATTGTTGTCAAAAGCATGTTGAGCAACGCTAGATTTTTCTGTTCTTCCGTATTTTAGATGGACCATGTGCTCCTTGTTTCTAGTTTGAATAGATCACCTAGTTTGTCCAATATACATTTTATTACAGTCTTTACAGCTAATTTCATATATCCCAGACCTTTCGTTAATATTTATTTTATCCTTTGGATTACCTAAAATTTGTTGTATTTTATTCCCGGATGAATGAACAACTGTTATTCCTATATCTCTAAAAAAATTGCCAAGACTATTGGTAAGACGAGGTTCATATGGAATTGATATAAAGTTGGAATTTTCTCTACTTATTAATTTGAAAGGTCGAGGAGTTACGAAGTGTTTCTTTTAATTTACGTTTCCTAACCATTTTATCAACTAGTCCTGTACAATATCCACTATTATTCACAGCTATATATTTGATTAATGACTTCTCTTTTTCAAACCTCTCCTTATTATGAGGGAAACTTAAAAGACGGAGAATTAGAAAATTGAAGCTGGCCATTTTGTGCTGAATGTTTAGTCATTGGGTATATCTATGAGTATTGGTATCCTTTGCTATATATCAAATTCTAACTTATTTTCTGTTTTCCTAATTACTAGTACATCTAAGAATGGTAGATGTCCGTTGTTTTCAAATTCATATGTAAATTTAATTCAAGGGAATGTATTGTTTAATTTGTTAACAAAGTCATATATTCAAAGTACATACATACTTTGTATACGAGTATATGAGTCGTGATGTCGAATCTTGATTTTTGTCTTTTAATTTGTCATCTCTCATCTACTGCAATACTGCGCTGCTGACAACCGAAACAAATTCGGTCTTGTAAATATGAATATCGCGTCAGAAAGTGTCTGTCTAACATGGTACAGTTCTAGTCAAATCGGAACCCCTGGTCACCTTAAAATTAGAGGTAGATATCAAGTTGTTATGGATGCAATAGTTTGATTGCCACTTACGTGTAAATTAGAAACATTCACGTATAAATTATAAACTCGGAAAAACGTTGTTCCGCGAAACTAAAATCCCTCCAACCTTTCCCAGGCTGGCCAATAGAAGATTATTGGGCTCTTCTTCTTCTTTTACCTCGAAAATTTACGATGGAGGATGGGATGCCCAAAATAAGGAGGAACTGTGACAGAATATTGTTACACGCGCCGCTGGCGGATGAGCATCGCAATTACATCGATAATTTACAAGCGGGAGCGGTTCCAAAATAGCAGAGACGTTAGAAGAGCATAAAAATGAATATCCGCCACCCATAATATGTTTTATATCAGCCAGTGCTATCGTCCAGGAGTTAGTTAATGTCTGGTACGCGAATAGTGCAACTCGAGATTTACGAGACCAAAAGTTATAAATAGTGTTTAGTAATAATTGTAAATATTAATCAGTACTTAAGTTTAGTTATTGCTAATCAGTAATATTGGATCCACAAGAAGCAGTAAGTACCTACCGTGTGTACACAGGGAGCAAACCAGTGGCGTGTGGTGAAATTTCAAATGAAGGAAGCAATTAACCTTTTAATCGTTTCTCCCGCGTTAAAATTTCGAGAACATGTCTTGATTTTTGTATTTTTTTTTTCATACTAGGCTTTAGCCTACCTTTATTAATAATAGCATTGTTTTCAGCAAACGGTAAAATTTAAAATTCTTTGCTTATCAAAAACACCATACATGAATCATCACTACCACTTATCTGTCCTCCCCATCCCCACTGCCACCGGCGTCAACATATGAAGCTGCACCATACATGCGGACTGCCGACACAGTCGCGTTTACTCGGACATGATGTCCTTGTCAACCGTTGCCGGAACATACCTCCATTATAAATCATGATGAGAACTTGCTACATAAAAATTGTAATAGTTAAATCAATTCCAAGAGACAAGAAGGGGTTTTTAATAATGCCGGTTTTAAAGTGTACAATCGCTGTTATTTTGCATCCATGGACCGCACGGGCGCACCCGGTGCAAACACATAACAATAATAAAAGTCACAAAGTTTGAGAAATCTGTGTTAATGCCGCCGCGCCGTGCAAAAAATAATCGGCAAGATATCGGCAGAAAGTCGAGCCTTGTGGAAGACCTTGAACTTCCTCCTCCACCCTCCTTATTGAATATAAAATTTTAAATTTTTAATAGATTGTTTCTCATACGAGAATATTCGAATCGGCGGACCATTAATAGATTTATTTGCGCCATATGTATTTATAAATTATCTGGAATAATAAACTATACAAAAGTTTGTATAATCACATTTTCACTTATAATACAAATTTGGCAAATATCACATATACTTTATTTTGCCAAAACACAGGCACCTGGCCTGGCACAACCAGGATAGGTTAAAATGAACGGCAGTAGAAACTATATATACCCAAAACTATTTATTTTTAATATTCCTGAAATTATTTCTACGGTATTTTTGTAGCAAGACGTATGCTGTAATGTATAATGATTCATTCGTCAGTGTTAGAACGAGAAAAACTTTTAATACCCAACACAGTTCAGTGAACTTTCAAGGCCGGCAGCCCTGAAAATCATATCGCGCGCCTCCGAGCCATTGGAAAAATTCCAATTTGCGATGAAAGAAAGTAATGAATTACAAATGAATATACATATTATTGCGCAATATTATCATTGAATAAGATTGCAGAAGAAACTAGAAATATTGCCCCCTTTCGCCAATGCCTTCCCTTTCCGTTTTGAATTCGAGCAATGTATCATGCCCCAAAAGACACGTTTTGATGATTCCCCCACATTGGTTTAAAACATGTTTCCCTACAATAGGTAACGAATATGTACAGGAAATTAAAGTATTACGTTGCAAAATATTTGCTGAAAAATAATTAACACCGAGTTTTGAAGGTCGAACTTTGGTTCGTAATAGCTTTGGAAGCACCTGCCGTAAAAACAACATATTGTTCCTTTCTTTAACAGCAGGTGCTGTCTAAATCTCTCATATTAACTGGATCTTTCCATATCTAAATTTCTTATAGAAAATGTTAAAAACAGTACAGTACTAAAAATACCGCTCTTTTTGGCCAAAAAGTTATGATTTTAGATATTCACCCTTCATATCAGAGCAGCACTACTATTCATTATTTACAAGCAGTGGCGACTCGTGACTTTCGAATGAGAGGGCAACAGGGGGGTACGGAGAACCCTCCAGTAAAGCGAGACCGGGACATTTTTAACAAAATATCACAATATCACAATTTTAACATATCTCAAAAATCACAATTTCTCATAATTTAATGCAGTTTATTAAGTTTAAAATAATATGCTATTTCTAGTAATACTTTCATTGTGGTGAATTAGATAAATAGATATGCAGTGGCAAATTATAATTATTCACCTTAAGCAAAATTGAATATTATATCATGTTCTCAGATGTTTTTCACGTGTTATCTTTTTACTTTTTCACCAAGGTGTTTTAAATCGTGAATACCTGTAGATGTATATGTCTTAAAGTCTTAGCTTATGTGTCTTAGACCTTAGATATAGGCAGGATCGCTTCAGGGTCGCTTTGTGGAGAATTCCTAATTAAGCACACAAAAGAGAAAAAAGCATTTTACGGGTTGACAACTAGATAAGTAAGGTTGCTGGTCTATGAATACGCAGTGGCCTGTAACATTCAATATCCTGAAAAATAGATCATCTCAAAAATGACAACAGAAGATTGGATGCTCAGTTACAGAAAAAGGTATCCAATCCTCGTTTACGATAACCGGTGGCGACCAGCTTGACACGAGCAACTAGCTTTATTGCCAACAATGTTGGGGTGTTTTATAATAATTTTGAGGAAGTGTTGAATTGATATAAGTTTGAAGGACACCAGATACGGAACGTAGACGAAACGGGGTTAACCCCAGTCCAAAAACCGCCAAAAATTCTGGCAGAAAAGGGCAAAAACAAGTAGGGGGAGAATGGCTTCTGCAGATAAAGGAGCAACTGTCACAATGGAATCGGGAGTCAGTGACACTGGAAATTCCGTGCCACCGAGATTTTTCCCCGAGTTCATTTCCAGCCTCATTTCATTAATCAAGGATCGACTGGTTGCACTGGCGCTGCGTATCCGAGTGGGTGGATCACTGGCACAATATTCCAAAAATTCATGGAACATTTTCATAAGCGCACCCATCATATATGTGGATTATCCAGTTTTATTGCTTCTAGACAAACATATTTCGCAATTATCATCCACTGTATTAAAATTTTGCAAAGAAAATCGAAAATGGCTTTTAATAAATATTATTACACTGCCTGCTCCAATTGGATGAATTCACACCCAGGTGTTCCAATATCCATCTATGAGATCCCCGCCCCGATTTTATAAACGTGTTACTCCCAGAAACATAATATCCGGTTTCACAAAAGCGGATGTTTATCCGTTCAACAGAAATGTCTACACAGAAGAAGATTTTCTTTCTGCACAAGTTACTGATCGATCACAGATCAGGCCAGTGAATTAGAAGTTGTATCCATCGACAACTGTCGGCACTGTCTGCGGTGCAGTTTGCGAAATTCGTGATTTAACTGAAGAACAATTGATTATGCCATTAACAAGTGCATCTCCTTGAAGACCAAGAACTCCAGACAGATGCAACATTCCTCAACCGTCTCCAGAACAAGTTAGGCATACCCAAAAGCGGCGCTAAGAAGGAATATTAAAACGACAAGCAAGAAAGTGAATGCTTCCATTTTGACGAATACCCCTGTGAAAGATGCCTTGAAAGCAGAAGTAGAAGCAAGAGTTAAAAAAAACGTATGAAGCAGGTTGTAGTTAAGAGAAAGGTAGGCAAGTAGACAGTAATCCATTACCTATATTTATTTGCTTTTATATCTGTTCTAGGTACTAGGCTCGACTTCTGAGAAATGGAGCCCAAAAATGGAAAGAAGAAGCAACGAAGTGTGGCCACAAATGTCTCAGGTGACGATGAAGAAGACTCTGCCTCTGCATCATCTGTTTGGAACCATTTTTCGAAAGTAAACTCGGTGAAAAATGGATACAATGCAGAGCGTGCCAGAGATGGGCTCATCTGCGTTGTGGGAAGGACGACCCTTTCTACACATGTATACACTGTCTCTCCGACAAATCAGATATTGAATAATTTTTAATAATAATTATTATTATTTTAAATAAAATATTGCTATGTTTAACGTATTATTATTCAATTTTCAAATGTAACAACTTATCCCTAGCAGAGTAACAATGTGTCCCTACTCGGGGCAATTTGTCACATTTGACACCATCTCAATCAAAGACGTTTTTTTCCCTCTGGGACTGAAAATTAATTAATGGTAATTTTTCTTGTAGTAGGAAACTGACTAACATACCGTCGTACCAAATTTCAGTTGCTTAGATCGATTCAGAGCCACAAAAAACTATAATAACATGAAAATTGTAACAAGCCCCGATTTCCGCTATGCAGCAAATTGCATTCGTAAAACTTAAACTGCAGCGAAAAGGAACCGCCCACATTATAATAATTATAAGATAACGATGCGGCATAAACAAGTTATTCTTAAAAGAAAAAAACCGCGAGTACGGCGGAAGTAAATTTCCTCTTGAAAATCTGCGAAACACATGTCAATAAACTTTTTTAATACGTCGTTGATTGAAGGAAGGAATACATTCAACAAGTAGATATCGTAATGTTGTATTTAAGATGTGTCGTTTATGTTTGTTTTTGTAATGTGTATTTATTTACTAGCTAGATAATTTACTGAAATGATCTATTATATCTATGGAATTATTTAAAATCAGTATCCAAAAAGCTTAGCCCTGTGAAACTACCTTTCGTTGAAGATGATCAAAACAACTGACCATCTTATGCATATTTGTAAAATGAAACTAGAAAAATTTATACTAACTTCCACGGTTCATTGTTTATTTATGGGCTCTGAAAATTATTTCGAAGGGTTAATCCAAATAAGGTTGAACACTATTGCAATTTTCTAATTACGTATTAAAAGCGCTTTCTACATTTGACCATATCTGTAAATCAGCCTCGACGATTTAAGAGACAGTTTGAGTGTTTTAGGGTAGTGTTTTACGTTAATTAATACCCTGAAAGTTACTTTCAAGGGTGGTCAATCCTAGGTTTGCCAGTGTTGTAACAGTTGTACTCAGGGTTTAAAAGCGGTTTCCACGGTCGACCTTAGCTGTAAATGAAATGGGACTAGACGGTTTTATATTTTATAGTCGTTTTTACCTGTGCCTACTCTCCGTCAGCATTGCAGAAATTCTGAATATGTATAAAACCAATATCCAAATTTGCCCTTCATTCTGAAATAGACCGCTGAGTTTTGATGTCGTTATTTTGTCGTGTTGAGTTATTTTTTAATACAATCGTACACACGTGCGTTGCTCGAGTGACATTACTGGCTTTGTATATTATTGATTTAATATTACTCGTCTTTCATATTATGTAATGTAGCATACATAGGACATTCATTTTCTGTGGAAAGGGGTCAAAAATGTAAAGAGTTGACAAAATTGGTCAAGCAATGGACAATCCTAAACAGTTTGAAAACTAAATAAATTATAGTACTTAATAACTTAAAAAACACGCTTTAAGGGAAACCAAACTAAAAAGTAAGAAGTAATGTACCTAACTATTAAGATTTTGTAAGAAAGCGTGGGGTGCATGATATCAATGAAATATTTGTAACAATTGATACCCCACGCTTTTTTACAAAATCTTAATAGCGAAACATTATTTTTTACTTTTTCGTTCGGTTTCCCTTTAAAGCGTGTTTTTTTTTAGTTTTTTTAAAACTGTAATTTATTTTTTACTTTTTAGTTGGGTTAGCTATAAAAGCGTTTTTTTGTGTGTTTTTTAAACTAGAAAACTTTTAAAATGTTTCGAGTTTTGTATCTAAATAAGAAACGGCACATTTTAAGAGCAAATAGAGCTACTACAACTGCGATCAGTAAATTCTATATTGTGGTGAATGCCCCAATATAAGACACATTTTAAATATCCTGTTTTTTATGATCCTGGTGAGGACGTTAGGACAAATTTATCAAATTATTGTGTCGTCATCGTTCCTTGATAACTGTGCAAAGTTTCAGTTTAATCTGACATTTTGAGGTGGGTGAAAATCTCGTTCAAAAATTCCGATACGTACAAACATACAGGTGAAGCTAGTAAAAGCGCGTTAAAAATATTTCATTTTGGAACCACCGCGAAGTGGGCCCACCAAAATAATTTTTTTCACGCTATATACCTTGTGGAAAGCACTTATGGAATCAATTCAATAGGTAAGAGGGTGGTAATGGAAGGCCTCCTGGTTCGGCTCGCCAGGAACGCTCTTAATGCCCATAAGTCCCCAAGACCCCAGTAATTCTGGTGGAGAAAACATATATATACACACTGATGAAACCAGCTGTGGGTGGATAGGAATAGATCGGGAAATTTTCAAATGGGTGCAGGACTGGATGGATTTGGACCAATTGGCCTAATTGAGCTTAATTCAATGGGCCTCGTGTTGAATTGAGATGTAATGAAAAGTTCACATGCAAAGGGTGGTCTCCTAATTATTATTTACAAATGAGAAATAAAATAAAATTATACTCTTTGTTAAACCCTTAAAAATGTATCGTTTATAAACACATTTATGCATTAAGGGGTAAGTTTATAGGTAAGTTTATAGGTAAGTTTATAGGTAAGTTTATAGGTAAGTTTATAGGTAAGTGTCCTGTATAGGCAACCGGTGTGTCACGACAGTACTACGTAGGTTGCATAACTATGTGACGTCACACTAATATACTACTACTACTACCATATCAAATTATATACTATATATCATTTTACGATTTGTCCTGTGTAGTTAAAAAAAATGAGGAATCCAGGAAAGCATAAAATGGTTCCATTTTCTGTTGAACATGACGAGCAACTAGTAGAATATGTAGCTGAATGCCTAGCTGCGATGACAGTGGAGACTATAAAGAGCAAAAACAAAGAGAAAATATATGGCAAAAAATCTCGGAAGAAGTGAATGAATGATTGTCTCTGTGGTTTGATTGCAACATTTAATAACATTTCCTCATCCACTTCTACTTCTAACAGCAACCACTTCAACACAGCGTCTTCCATATCATTTCTCAAACACAATACCAAATATTGAACCTGCTGATGATAGCTATAAATGACAACTGACTGTCAAACGCACGCTTCGCAACGCTGCTAGGAAAACACCCCCACGGCGTCTGTCGCTCGCGTCGAAACGTATCAAAACGAATGCGTCAGACGCATGCGTTTCGACGCTGTTAGGAAATCCTACCTTAAGATTTAAGGATCTTGCGTTGGTCCAGAAGTTGTTTTAAATCCATATTTATTACTGATACCAAACATACCTCACATTCTTTCAGCTCTAGTCCAGCGAGAAGAGAAGATCTGGACTTATAAATCAATAAAAAAATATTTTCTTCGATGTCTTACATTTGGGGTTACATGTTGGGGTGTCTTCACATTTCATCCCCAAAAATCAATCACCCTGTACAGGACTAGTAGGACTACCCTGAACGACTTACGAATTTCGATGTTTCTAAAGGTGAGGAACAATCTAAAATTGATTTCAGCTTTTAAACAGAAAGTGCAAACGAAAATCCCAATTTGGCAACCGTGGGCTCTACTATATATAACAGCTTGTTAACAAAAAACGCGACATACGGACGGACATCTTGAAAGTTGTTTAAATTTTTTTAAATTAAATTTAAAAGTTTATAATATATTGTAATTAATAGTTTTATTAAGAGTAAAAATGCTACATTTGTGACGATTCTGTAGGTTTGCCGGACAAACGAAGTGAGTACCGCAAATACAGACGAGTCACAAGTGGCTTTAACTCGGAATAAAACATGGTATTGTTTCTGCAGGCGTCGGCGTCGATTAGTTATAAAATAAACATAAAGACGAGTTTTAAATGGAGTGTCAAAGATATGACATTTTAAGGTGACGAAACTTGTCTTTTAAATGTAATATTTTAGCACGTTTGAGTTAATAATGATTATTTTAAACTACTGTTGGAGCTTCGTTTACTCTTGAACTGCTACTAGTAGTAATTAATTTTAAATATTAAAATATGCGGTATGGTTGAATTAAAATATGCTATTCGCATATTACCTACTCTAGCAACAATGGATAATTTTCTTCATAACGGTTCACAGCTACGTGGAACTAGCGTGTAGTCAATGAACAGTAATTATAAAAAAATATTGAGACACCTTTTCTGGTTATATAATATATAATGTCTATATAAATAGTAAAGGTAAAAAGTACCGATCTATACGGCCAGCTTGACAAAAATTGTACAGGTTCTCAAAATGCATACAAAAATGTATGAATTTGCTATTGTAATCACGGGAGTGTTTAACGATATCATCATCGATTTGTATTCATCTAAATCGGCCAGCCTACACCAACTAAAGGAATGGAAATAATAATAATAATAGATAAAAAAAAGCACAGTTAACACAATGGTTCTTTGTGTAAATTGAACAAGAACCAGAATTTAATATATAATCATAATACAAGCACGCTATGTATATAGATACAAATTCAAATGCCTTTCAAATGTTATTCTTAAGACACCGCCGCGCCGATAGCGCTAACGCTTTACCTGTCTGTCATACAAGATGATTAATGTAATTTTTAAATATTATATAGTTCTCAGTATTTACGGATCATATTTAATAGTATTATCGTGTAATTTGTATAATTAACATATATTTCGCTTATTGTTCATACATTGTTCTTGTTGTTAAGACTATGATTAATTATAATAAATCAACAAAAAACAATATGGAATGTGATAATTGTGAGTAACAATAAAAGTATGACGTTCATTAAAATAACTTATTAGGTATATGTTTGAGTGCTATCGCCGTATTTTTCATAATAATTCACAGTAACGTAGGTAACATTCAGTAAGGCCATTCATTCCCCACTCAATATAACTCAAAATTTAATCTGAATTCAAAAATTTCTACAGGACCTGCTTTTGTATAAAAAATTACATTTCCCATCCAAAAGAGCTTAAAATTTACCCATTTGCCGCGTGTGCTATAACTTCTGTCCTAAGCAAAATAGTCGAAGTTCCATTCGTGGTTCGCTAGAACCCTGCTTCCTGTACTTAATTGCCGATTTGTTGTTTTTTTTTATTTAATACTGTTTGATTGGGGGCCGGAAAGGAAGTGCCGCACTGACTTTGTCGCAAGTTTGTCATTAAAATTTAGCGCTCCCTAAAATTGCGGTTTGTGCTTTGAGTTTGTGTTACAGAAGATTTTCTATGTCTATGTTTTATTATTGACTATGGATTAAAAAACTCCCTGTTCATGGATTGAAAAGGTTTAAAATCACTGCAATGAGGTCCGAGGGAATCCAAAATGGTTAGGTGCAGATTCCCACACCACAATCTCCTGCACCACAGACTGCCTCAGCAGATAGTTTGTCAGGTTAAAATTTATCACCTTGTTCTTCATATCACCAGCAAAACAGACAGAATGTAAAGAAATGAAATAAACTTTTTACCAAATTGGCATATTCGTCGGCGAATGTAGGAAGAATTTTCTCTCACGTTAACCTCATCAAAACAACACAGAACAGACTGTCAAAAGCAAGTAATCCAGGCCTTCTGCATACCTACTAAAAACTATATTTCATTAAAAAATAAGTTATTATACAGTTAATTTTTGGAAACGATGTGTTAAAATTACATACTACATAGACTGATATAGAAGATTTGACCGAAACCGATTCAGGATTAGAGTAACCGCAAGAAATAATGCATTTTTCATTTTGTTTTTTCTTACAATTATTTACTAAGTTTGGATGGTGTGACTAATGTGGATTCTCGTTATTTTATAGAATTACTTGTTTTTTTGGTATGAAATTAACTACATATTATAAATAAAGCAAAACAAGAAATTGGCCGGCTGCGGATAGCGCTTGCGGATTTGTCCGGTTCCTGAGTTCATAGAGTTCTTGTTCAGTTAATTTTTTTCTTGTAGCCATTTTCAAATTCAACCGAGACAACTTTGAAAACACATACCTTCATATACCTTCACTTATTTTTTTACACTTAAACAACACACATCCCATAATGCGATCCGTTCGGTTCCCGTTCTAAACCATGGCTACGTCCGTGCGTAAATATACGTTTCGAGGCTGTCAGGAAAAAAATTGCGAGTCCACACGGTTCCCGGAGCGAAAGGGTTAACTTTTATAATGAAAAAAATATATTCAAAATCATTTTTTTATAATTTACAATTGTTACTAAATTTTACGAAATAAAATATTTTAATTACAACAATAGCTCGGTCAATTTTCATCGTAGAACTTTTTCTCAAAGCCCTAAAAGCTGGCATCTCTACTTTCTTTCCTTTGAAGCAATTCCTACCAATATCTCCTGATAAATGTTACAATCAAAAATGTATAAAAAAACGCGACTTCTCGCATTTTTTGCAATTTGATTATGCTTACACCTATATTGAAATGTTTTTTCCGTTTTTCGAGGTTGAGATTTCGAGCGATTTAATTTTCTACAAAAAAAGTACTTTGTAATTTTTTTGAGTTCCGGTTGGTTTTCGAGTTCTATCGAAAAAACTAAAAAAACCACACCCCTTCCACTTCGTTCTCAAAATTGCTCCCCTAAATTTAATAGCATTTTATCGAGCATTTTATGATTTAATCATATTTAGGTGACCAATAAACGGACGAAACAAAAAATCCGTTAACGAAATTATTTATTACTAAACCAGATAGTTAATATTTAAGAAAGCCATCTACATTACGTGGCACGATATTTCTTCCAGCACAGTCAATAGTCACCAAATTGGTTACAGTAATTACTCCACTAAGACTAACTTTTGCCTGATTCGGAAGGAAATTAATATTCGACTACCACCAGGGTCTCCGCACTGAACCTCATCCCATCTGGATCTAATAATAAGCCAGAAATTTTAGTGATTGAAAATTTAGTGACTGATTGATAGTGATTTAGTTTTAACAAGTCAATGTAGGCAAATTGTCTTGGGATTTGGCAATGTGATAACCATTGGAGTAAGTTAATCCGCGTTAGTTAATTCATATAAAGGGTCCGCCAATAAGCGCGCTCGATCTTTAAAATGAAATAAAGCAAGTTGTGTGAGAGGTATAAATGAAATTTATTTTTTGTTTGAAAGAGTATTCGAAGGCATTATGTATGGAAAATAATATCGGTCAAATGTCCACCTCGGCTTCGCTGGGTGGCGCGCATACGAGAAGTCCAATTTTCAATGACTCTGGCGCACAAATCGGGCTGTATTTCATCGATGGCGTGGCGTATGTTGACTTTGAGGGCATCAGTGTTTTGTGGTTGGTTTGCGTAGACCTGTGATTTAAGAAAACCCCACAAGAAATAGTCTAGTGGGGTTAAATCGCACGATCTCGGTGGCCAGTTGATGTCGCCTCCGCGCGAGATAACCATTCCTCCGAAGCGCTCGTGCAGAAGATCCATTGTGGCGCGCGCTGTGTGGCTCGTAGCGCCGTCCTGCTGAAACCACATATCCTCGACATCCATATTGTCGATTTCATGCCAGAAAAAGTTCGTTATCATGGATCTGTATCGTTCGCCGTTTACCGTGATGGACACACCATCGTCGTTCTCGAAGAAATACGGCCCGATGATGCCTCCGGCCCAAAATCCACACCAACAGTTACCTTTGCTGGGTGCATTGCGACCTGGTGGACCTCCTGTGGATTGTTCTCGGCCCAATAACGGCAATTCTGCTTGTTGACATTCCCATTTAACCAAAAATGTGCCTCATCGCTGAAGATGATTTTGCGACCAAAATCGGGGTCGACTTCCAACTGCTCTAAAGCCCAATCAGCGAAGATACGGCGCTGTCTATGGTCGTTTATTTTGAGCTCTTGTGTCAGCTGGATCTTGTACGGATGCATGCCCAAATCCAGATGCAAGATTCGGCGAAGTGATGTTTCCGAAAGGCGGAGTTCCTGTGCGCGACGTGAAATTGACTGTCGCGGATTTTCACGCACACTATCGCGTACAGCGGCGACATTCTGGGCAGATCGGACGTTTCGACGACGCGTCGGTGTTTGCTGATTGTTCACCGAACCGGTTGCCTCGAATTTGTTAATCAAACGACGGATAGTCGACTCAGCAGGACGATCAATTGCACCGTAAAATTGGCGGAGCGCGCGGAACGTTGCTCGAACCGATGAATGATTTTCGTAATAAGTTTTAACGATTTGCACATGTTGCTCGCGGCTGAATTGGTTCATGGTGATTTGTGAAGATACACTGAATAATAACAACTACGTTTGCCAACTCTAGCACAAACAACATGGCCGCCATGAGCTGTCAAAGATCGAGCGTCCGTATTGGCGGACCCTTTATAAAGGTAGCCAGCCGGTAGGCAGTCGTTTAGTTATCGGTTAATATTAATTTGGAAAAGTAACCTTTGTGCTCAATTATGACAGCTATAAATAATGATTTTAGTTCGTAAATATTACGTAACACTTTTCTCAAAAACAAAAACCGACAATTTATAACTCCTATGAACATAATTGGGTATAATTACAGACGTAACAGTCGAGCGAAATGACGAGCAATTAAACATTTTTGCCTAATCCCATCAAGCTCTATACATTTACATTTATTTGAACTCATAATTTATTAACAACATATGCATTGGGAATATGATTTATTCGCTCGTAGCTTTAGGTACACGGAATCTTTCGTTTGATGATGCAACCTTGAATGTCAATATGAGCGCGTTTATATGGGTTACAAAGGAAGGCTGTCTAGTGCCCGCACTATTGCGGCTTGCGAGACCATTTTTTGCCGCTCTGTGAACTACCGACGATATTTTTTCGTGCAAGTATCTGCGCTAGGAATGCTCGTCAATGAGCGTTTCCCACATATTTTATATAAAACAAGACACGTAATGGATGGATGATTGGTTGTATTAGAACAAAACGCACTGTCAGAATTTCCAAAATTTAATAACTAATTTGGTATTTGTTGTCAATCTTGTGCCATTATGTTCCGTTAAATTTGATATATGAAATTATATCAAAATATATGTACCTAACTTCACAAAAGAAGCTGCTGGACTGAATTTTTATTTCCAAAAAGACGCAAAATGGGAACTCATGGTAACCTTATCTCGATAATGGTAGACAAAATATACTTTTTATCTTTCATGTCTTGTATGTTCATTTGTTTCTATGGCCGATCGAGCGCGCTGGAAAATGATCTAAATCCAAAAAAAAAAACAAAATGCGATTTATGGTACTTTACGTCCGATTTCCGTGGATACATCCCATGAAGATACATATGAACGGTCAATCGTTTGTTACCTGAAAAAACGAGAGGAGTTATTACAGAGTAATACATCTCAACTAATACATACAACCAAAAGCACATCAGCAGTCCCTGAGTTTTGCATCAGAACCCAATGGATTGTGGATTGGCTACTACCGATAAGATATAATTCAGATTCAGATATATATCAGATTCGTGACACAAGTCAAAGATCTCTATTGACCATATTAGTTAGGTTATGATCTCAAATTGGCGTGGGTTCCTAGTTTAAAAATTAATGTATTGATGTCTTATGGGGACTCAAGTTCAGAGCGTTGTAGACGTGATATAGAAAGTCTCTTAGTGAAAAAAGTTGAATAAATAGGTACATTGTTTGATATTTTATTTGACTGAGAGAGTGTTAAAATATTGATTAAACATTATCAAAATAAAAATATTACCAATTTTAGAAGGCGATGTTTGTATGAAAAACGTATGTTGTTGCTTTATCCAATGGTTCATAGAGGAAGGGGTTTGACATATGGTCATTCACAGTATCTGTGTAGGTACTGAAAGGTTTTGGATAAACTTATTCAATAAGATTAGAGTTTCTTACATAATAAATTATAATTTCATTGTGTTAATTTAAAAACCGGCAATATTTGTGGCAACATCGCTGAATTTGTATTATATTTGTGTCCTAGGTAACTTCTAATCTCATTTTATTTTGATTAACCTATTTCACGTCTTGCAGTTTCCATCACAGACTTATCTGTTTTTTTTTCTGGTTGCAAATAATTGATTTTGAGTGTTGGTTAGAAAATGGGTGAAACTAGAGTACCTACCTAATCAAACTCGGAACCATAAGTGATTTTTTCCTAGAGGCTAGAATATGTAGTCTAAGTTAACTTAAAATCTTTTCAATTTGATGACTAATTGAATTCATTTAAAGTACACTATTCAGTATCAGCATCAACTGATGTATCTTGTTCTTCGTTGCCCCGACCTGAACAAAATATTAAAGGACTTTAAGGGCGTTATGATAATTATGACTATGAATTATGACCTTTTTCGTGTGCCACACTCCAAATAAGGAGATGGCTATATTTTTAAACTTAGGAAACAGAACATTTCAACCGAAAATTAGATTGAATTGTTTCCTTTAATGTGAAATGGATTAGTGTATTCGAGAGCACGAAAATAAATCTACATTTCTACTGTTGAACGGTTTCATTCAACAATTCAACAATTCTTGACGCGATTTCAGCTGCTTAATTGAATCTTACGCGCCCACACTCTAATTTGGCGACGGAATTAACAGAATTACACATTGTGTACAGCAAACTAAGTTGATACAAACCGGAGCACATAGCACTGCTGTGCTAACGAAGGCCCTCCAAGGCTAAGACAGCTCCCAGACGGCACGCAAAAAAAATATTAACTCGACTGTGTAACGCTATTACCAGCTATACATCAATTACAGTTAGCCGAAACCCAGTCTGTTCCTTCGCGTCGTCTTTCACTTCTTCACCAAACATGGCCACGGCAACTATCAAGTGCCTGACCATTTGAATATAACGTTTATGTAAAACAAACACCGAAATCGTTTTCTAAAGTTCAATTATTATGTGTTCATGTTCTTTCGCGCAACATCGCAGTTTTACAATGTACCTTGTATATGGCCAGAAGGTATGGTATGGCATGGTATGATAATATTTCGGCCTATGCATTATTCATATTAGCTAGAAAATGGACCAGCCAGTGGCGGCTCGTGGGGCGAAGCGGCGCTTCACCACAGTATAAAATGAATAGTAAACACAGCGCAATGTTCGCGCCAATCCACATTGAAGTTTCATTCTATATTTATACGCGTATTACTATAAGGTTTACTACGTGTCACGTGATCTGCCATCTTGAATTTGTGTCACCTGTCATCTTGGTTTTGTTTTTATCCATCTATTTTCAAGTGTTTAACAGTTTCCATTTGTTTTATTAAAGTGTTAAAGGATAGATAAACTGTGTAGTGCCATATTACCCAAATTAACTAATTCTTATTTTAAATTAACTAATTTAGATATTTAAGGTCGGCTTAATAAGCAACTATTATTATAACAACTAAATGAAGCGGTCACGTAGTACACATTGTACTGACCTGGTCGAACATTATATAATGTAGTGTAATTAGGTCACAAGAAGAATTGATGCGTTGAGGCATTGATGCGTCGAAGCAAGTAAAAAAGCGTCGAATGTTGTACGTCTCGCACAGCGATAATGTGCTGAGTTAAATAATTAATACCAAGTAGTAGACTGTGTCACCATTCATGGGTGGTTTACCCACTACCTGGTGATCCCACAAAATCACCACCACAACTGTTGAAAGATTTTGTGAACTGAATTAGAACTATGAGTACTACAGGAACATTTGTTGGTGTTTATTGTGCCGTGAATGTAATGGCTTTTTAAGATTCCCAAAAGATAAAGAAAGGTAATGTAAATTAAAATACTTTTAATCTATTTATGATGAGCATAAAAATTGTATCACAATTTTCTATTGTAAAAAAAAATAATCTCATAACAGTTAAGGTTATGTATGTTCCTATACTTAACAGACTACTTATAATAGACTACTTAAACAATAATAATTATTATTAATTATTGACAATAATTGTGTACTTAATTAAGTACTACGATTATAACTGGGTATTGATCGATAATATGAAAAAAAACATATTCTAGAGCTGAGGCGTGGGAAATAGAGATGAAAGATCTTTTGAGAGAATATTTTAATTTATATAATCACAAGTGTGCTAATCTTTTTCCAAAGGAAATGTTAAAAAAAGCGGAAGAGAAAAGGACTTACATACTTACATTCAATATTTCCAGTTGACGAGAATATATTTACAGGTAAACAAATATTTTAATTTCACTAGTGATTTGACCAGTGACTACTCAATACTTGTAAAGGAGGCATGCATAGGCAAGTGTTTATATTGTTAATAAGATAAAAATGAAGTTGAAATACGTATACTGTTTGTAACATCGATATATGAGACAAAAAATTTTCAAAGGATACCTACAATTGCCGCAATGCGAGATCGGGGCAGTATAACTTTTCTTACAGCAAGCTAAAATCGTCACTATAAAGGCGTTGTCATTTCTCAAGTTATGTTTTGATAGAATAACTAACCAATTTTAACACAAAACCCATCAAAATAATACACTAAATTAAAGAATAACTGTATTACTTCTATTTCAAGAATTATTGTTGATCCCACTTTATCACAAAACGTTCGATGGTATTAGGAAATGTAGGCATTCAATGAATGCCAATGATGCCGATATGGCACGGCCGAGGAACGTGTAAAATAGAGCCGTAATATTTGAATGGGAAACATTCTTATTCTGCATCACATTCACCATTCAATTGTTTTATGATATGACGAAAGGTATATACCTAGTATGATCAATATTTTGTTATACTACATGATAATGTCATAATGTGATGGGTGATGTATATAAAATCATTTGTTTTTCCTTAAATTCCTGGAAATCGGTTATACTTGACAACGCTGTTAAAAATGCGGTAGCAGGTTTAAAGGGATCGATATAATGAGGGTTTTTTGTTCGGGTTTTTATGTGTCATATTTCGATGTTAGAAACTATACGTAAAAATATTACTCATTTTACTTAAAGTCTGAGGGCTGATTTTTACGTATGTTGTACGGAATATTGTTAAAAGTTTTAAAACAATACTGCCTGACACATTCTGTCGGCGGCAATTATCGCCAGACGCTTTAAAGATCGAAAGAAAAAGAAATCTTACTTATAGTCTGAGACTTAATAAGTATACTTATATACTATAAGTAAGATTACGTTCTTTTTACCTGAAGCTTTCCAAAGTTTCAGGCTAACCTTCAGGGTTCCGAAGGTTCAGGTTTCCGAAGATGCAACCTACCCTTTAATAAACTTTTTCCGGAACATATTATATCAACCGATATTAGGCGTGGTCCTAATAAAAGAGCCAGCCCGTATATCTTAAATCATTTTAAAACCGATTCAGCAGTTTTTGAACCAGTTGTACTCCCACAAGAGGGAAAGTTGGGAGAAATGATGAAAGTGCAATGTTCTCATTGTGTCGATCAAGTTAGTTTTTATTGGGCCAATCCGCACCTGTGCATCTTCAGGTTTGTATGACACGCAGAAAAACAACCTCTTGCAATTAGCTATATTGACACAGTAACAAAAACCTCACGTTATATAACACTAATCTAACAACCTAAGGCGGCATTCTATAGGAAATGGCATTGAGGCAACATTTTATTCAATATTTTTAGTGCGATCACGACTCCGGCATTGTAAAATATTCAACAAAGCAACCGAGGCTCTGCAGTTGTGTTAAAAGATGTGTCACGTTTGCTCAAGCTATTGGGACATGCTGTACACATTTTAAAACAATCATTTGGTACGTTACGTATGCATGTGTATTCCAATTCTTAATGAGAAACGTGCAGAAAATTTATGCCCGCGCGGGCCTTCAAGACAAAAAACTTGTTTTATTTAAATTTGTTTATTTTAACAAATACAGCACAACGTAGGGGAAGACCGGGCAAAGTGCTCACGTTTCATTCAAAATTCAGGTACAGTGTTGTCGAAGCAAAAACAAAAACAAACTCATCAATTATTTCATCAAACATTGATTGATTGATTGAAGAGATTAAAGAAATATCATATTCGTAAAAGAATTAAAATATGTATCTACTCGTGGCATTCATCGCAATAGTAGCAACACCTTCCCGGATACCCCCTACACTCCTCGTGGGCCCATAAGTTGCAGTCTCCACACATAATCCATTTCTCTGTCCGGTGACCATCTACTTCATGATATTTTTCTTGATATAGGCTCAGCAAAAGTAGTCCTTTTGTGTTGCTCTTCTGGGTATTTCGAATGTTTTGAATATTTGTGGGATTCGTGATTATCCAGAAGAAGAACTTTATTTGTGGGGTAGTACTTTCTCCACATAAAAATTTAAACCACAGCAAAAATAATTTACTGTTGATCCACCCATTTGGAGAACAAGTTGCTTGCGTTCCAGTGGGGGCGTAATCTAATAATCTTTCCTGCATCCTTTTTCGCAGAGAAATCATAAATGGGGGAATGAATTTCCCTGCGGCATTGCAGCAACAAACCTCGCTGCTGCTGGAAATTTTTAAAACTTGCCTTGTGCCACTAATGGATAGAACCATTTGAGGTTTATTTGTGGTTGTCTAATGCCTTTTCAGCCGTATTATACAATTTAGTACCATCAATACTGTACTTATCTAATTCAGCAGCAAAAATATCGTACAACCTTTCAACTTGCGGACGGTTTAAACCTCGAGCAATTGCAACTGATGTTGGTTAAGGCAAGCGTAGGACAATTTGATGATGCCTTCCTTGAAATGACATAAGCCATCCATCTCCCACTTTTCTGTAGAGCTTCCAGCTTGCGGGACGCATCTAAGTCTACCTAACTCCTTCTGTGAATTCCTAATTATTACATGACGTCTCAAGGTAGAAAAAGGTAAATTTATATTCGGTTGAAACAGATTTTATAGATTGTCCCAAATTAGGTACATTCATTTATCGCTTTCTTCATAATATTTTCGTCCCAACTGCCTTGCTGAGCTTTTCGTTTATATCTGTAGACCATCTGAAATAATAAATCTAAAGTGAATAAATACATATCCGCTTTGCCCGAATCACATTGCCCGGTTCATGCTTGTAAAACAAATGTGGTCGCCATTTCAAAGTCATAGATGATATATCGGTTTGAAAGTCGGGATAATTTACAACGTGTAATGTAGATATACGTATGTAACGGTATATTTCTTATTTCGATATCTGAATCGAAAAAAAGTTACACAGGGTTAACTTACATCGCTAATATTTTAAGAAAAACCAGCAATTTTTATTTTCCCATGGAAGAAGCTCGCACGCTGTTACACTGCACGTCTTATTGTCAGTATACTGTTTAGTTGACATTACCGCACACAACTGCCACGTGACCATATTACGCTAATCAGGACAATTATTCTCTTTGCCCGGTCGATTTTTTTTGCCGGTACTTCCCCTACACACTATTATTCAGTTTGTGACAAAACAATAGAAACACAATAATGAACCAGTATGATACACAAACAATTACAAGAACTTGATATTGATATTACTAGCTCTGTTCTTTATACTTGTTTAATTATTTTACAATTTTATAAAGCCAGTGCAAAATAAAGTGTTAACGCACCAGCAAGTACCCACGTAACTAGATTTAGTTTCATTCAGTAGCAGGCCAGGTAATAAAGAGGTTGAAAATAAATAACCGAAAGTTTAAATGCATTTCCAAGTGCACGGTGAAATGACTCCGTGTTTGATGCGCCTCATAAATACCATTCCTGCTCCGCGAACTGGCAATTCGTCTAGTAGCGGCTGGTAGTGGTATGAATTGAGAATAAACAGACCTGGAATAAGGTGTGAGAGTGTTTGGGAGGCGGCTGAGTGTGCCCTTGACCCTCGACTAACCTGCCCCACGGCCGCGGCCGCTCGATACCGCCGTCAGCCGCCGCTATCGATCCGTTGGCTCTTTCTCTTCCAGCCGTCGCCGGCGTTGCTGCCGCCCCTCTTTAGGCATTGGACGCAATTCGCTGGTTGCCTAAAATTATCGATCACGTTTGTGCCGGTTTCTAAGAAACAGCAAATGGGGAGAAACACCGTGAAGTATGTATAATAATTGGAAGTGGAGTTTTAGGAGAAATCCGGATACTTCAAAACGGAATAAACACGCGGAAAATGGCGCAGCAACTGGTTACGGACGTTTCATGTTCCATATTGCCTGTTGTAGTGATTTAAATTCAACGCAGTAGAACTGGCAGGTACCTGCCCGTGCCGTGTTTGACAAACATCACGTACTAAGTTTTGCAAACAACGGTTAATGAAACCTCTTCAAATAAAACGCACCCATATAGGTAACTTATATGTATACATGCATACAAGTACGCGCAGTTTGAGTGATAACTATTTTTAAATTAAACTAAATCCGCAATTTCTATTTTAATTTATATTTTGTTTATTGATAGGGTAATTAGGTGTTTGATTAGGTATTCAATCATATAATTAGTCTAAGCAACGAAAGGGTTGTAGAGTGCATGGGAGGGAGGAAAACTTTCCGCCTCGCGAATGAGTGGACTTTAAGGGAAGACCGGGGTAGAAATGTCTGTTTTTTTGCTTATAACGCAAAAACGACAAATTTATAGTCTCTTAACGATGTTTACTATTCGCTTGTTCAACATTAACTACACTCCGCCGCTAGAAATCTGCTTATATATCAGGTCGTTTCTCGATGCGTCGGGACTCTTCTAGCACGCTGAGATATACAGAGAAGCGTTCTCTTAGCATCGAAAAACCACCATGGTCGTTCCACAGGCTATTACACACCCCCCATAGGCGTGCGTAACAATATAAATATACTAAATTGTCTATAATGGGTCAGAGTTACAGGAATTTTAATGGTTTGGGTAAGAGTCTTGATTTTTCAAGAAAACAAGAAAACTTAAAACTTATAGCTCTCGGGCCCCCGCCAAAAAAATGTTTATTATCTTACCGTTGAGACTTTGTATGTGTTATTTATGTCCGGTCGAACAACTTCTTACAAAAGAAGAAAATTCTTGGTAGTGGGGTGTTTTTTTATTTAAGGGTGTCCGACAACGGAATTTCATGTTACTACTTAATTTTAAATATTTTTTTAAACGAATCTGAGAAATTCAGCTGTGACGGGCTAAATTCTATTACGTCATAACTTTTCCAAGTTAGGGGTGGGAGTCCGATGCATCAAATGATTTGCTACTAATATACTAAAAACCATTTTTTTAAATTACAATCGCTTTAGTTGTTTTGCTATCTTTGTATCAAGCAAGCAAAACATGCAATAAGTATTTTTTATATAAAAAATTGCGCTTTTTTCATTCACATAATTAACGGCAAATTAGCGGAAAATTCCTAGTACGTATTTGCTGTTAAAACTATTTTTTAATAAAAGTCGCGTCAGTTATCTTTATATAAAGTTAGCAAAACATACATTTTTAAAAAATAAAGAACGGCATTTTCTTTCTTTCCCATGTAATTAACGGCAAATTTTCAAGTGGATAATTTTTTTATTTGAACCGTTGTTTTGCTTTGTTTATGTACATAATATGAATGACATGTAAGAACAGCATTTCCTTGTGTCCCAGCTGCTGCATTGGGTTGGTGGAATAAATATTGGTTTGCACTTTTCCTCTGCCAGGTTTTATGAACCGGATGTTGTGGTCAGATTGCCTTTATGCTGTATATAAGTAGTAGCGAGATCCAGCGAGACCCGTGTATTGTGTATAATGTATACATATGGATGCTTGATACTGCACTTCATGCATGCGTAGTATTTAATATAATATACTATTTATGTGTGAACGGTATATTACTTTGTATATTTATGTAATTGGAACTGATGGAATAACGAAAATAATGAGTTTTCTTAAGTTAGAGGTTTTCTTGAAAAATAATTCTCTCTCTTAGCCACAAAATTTAAATTGCTGTAACCCATTTGAGATAACTTAGTATATGTATACATATATATATTTTTGGAGAAAATTTAATGCTCTATAACGTTTTCTCAGGGAATTTTTATGTAAAACAAACGGCCGAGGGCCGAAACGGTTACCAAGAGAATCATGACAAAAGGCGCGTGACAAAAAATTTTTTCAAAAAACTGCCGACTTTTGAGACCTAATTAGTTCGAATAGATCACTTGTAATATACTCATTTCCGCTAGAATCTAGAAGGTAAGTATACGTTTAAAAGATAAAAAGTTTACCCCTTGCCATCCCGTCGTCCGTGCTTCGTGCGTGGCTACATTCTCATTATTTTAAAGTCATTACCTATGTTGTTGCAACTTTCAATAGATCACAGGGCTCGAGTAAACTTATTGCTAGGAGTGTAAGAGATGGGTGGGAGTGATATATTCGGACGAGGCGTTTCATATAATTAAAATTAAACTTCACTTAAGGTAAGTTCGTTTAATTTTATAATTATTTTTCACGCCTCATCCTCTAGATCACTTATGTAGATGTTTAAAGCTATTGCAACACACTAATTATTTCCCCAAAATACCTTTATTCCTTCTGGAGCTCGATTCTTGATTTTGAGGGAATAGAACGATACCAGGGATTATTTCCACAAGCTATCAGTTTCAATATGCATTCTCGACAGAGAGGCAGGGAACTTATGCATGAAAGAAAATAGGCGACAATATTGTTAAATGTACTGGACATTCAGGAAGCAGTATTTGTAGTTGTATGAACATGAACTCACCATAGATAAATATATTCGTTCAATAACTTGTGTTCTATGAATTTAATCTCATATCTAATCGTTATATTGTCAGAATTTTGTTGTGGTTGGTGGTTGAAGTATATAAAACGTTGACGTTCATAAATTTGTCATCGGAGATAGGAGAGCATAAACGGACATTTTCGTATAAATATTTTTTGTACCTTATTCAATAGTTCTTGGGTATCATCCACATTCCGTGTTATTTCGTGCCATAATATCACACTCCAGGTAGATTTATTTTAAATAATAATATGTAATCCAGAATAGCAATGATACCACAAAAGCTTTTTAACAGCTTAAGATCATCATTCCCCGCTGTTCAACAGCTGTTGTTCAGTCAAAAAAACCTCAGTAGACGATTTGGGGACTATTGTCTACTATTTTTCTGTAGAAACGTAAAAGAATATGGTTTCTTCATTTTTAAAAGCAAGAATCGGTTTTCAAGAATCGGTCCCCAGGTCTCTTCCCTTTCATCAACATTGTCGACAGAAACGGCGCGCGATAACTTTACAGTTGCGATTATATGAAGAAATAGTACCTCACCTATTATTATTATTATTATTATTAATTGCTTGATTCTAATAATAAATACTAAAATTTTTTATTACAAATAATAATCAATTAGCCATTATAAATTGTGAAAATAAGGGTGATTCTCCGCTTCACTTGTTTCACTCCACGAGCCGCCACTGATGTTATTACCTTTAATATTGCTGACAATATCTAGTGTGTTTCCGATATAAGATGGCGCGTACCCAAGAGTAATCTAAATTCTGTTTTAAAACAAATAGATTCGTAATGTACCCCCTTCCCAGAAGTAAGTATATGTACGTATTTTTTAGATATTAAACTGTATACATACTTCGAATTCAGCAGTACTAATAGCCCCCTAAGCAGCGATAAAGGCTGATATATCTGGGTTTATTTTGACAGTGTGAGCATCGCGCCCCATCCTAGGCTAGGGATTTAATGATTTACTGCGAACTTTACTTTAGAAACGTTCCCAGACGGTTTAATGGATTTGGCAGTCCCAGACGCAGTGGCTTCGTTTATATCACACAGACGATGGCACTGCAGTAGAACGCCTCGCCTCACTCGAGAGGAAAATGCTCGGAAAAATTTGTCACAATGAATTCTTCAAGTAGTTGAAAAAATATCTTTAGTTTGGGGAACATTATTTGTTCTATAAAACTACTATGTATTTAGTGGTTTTAAATTGTTATGGTACTAGGCATTACATTTTTGAGCGTTCAATAATCACTGTTTATGTTCTGAACCGTTATTTGCTAAATAATGTAATAATATTTGTTTAATATAGCAATGATCCTAAAAGCCCTAAAAAGTTCTGTGATAAAAACTGATCTCAATTTTGTTATTTTTGACTAAATATCTGTATCTAAATCCATCAACATAAAACACCATACATGGCTACTGTTTTTTACGGGATACAATACAAGCATATCCCCCGCGACCTAAATTGGATCTGCGATCTGCGACCACTGCAGGGTTCAACTGGGGAATTATTATTATGTATTTAGACGAAAACGGGATTTGTTACCATTGGGGGCCGGAAATGATGTTGCTTCTATATTATAACGAGTATACATTTTTTATACAGTAAATTAGAATAACAATATATCTAATTAATTACACGATGAAAATATTTGTCGAAAGTGACCTTAGAACTTTCTATTTAATAAAATTGTATTTTGTTATTGTACATATAAATATATGCTAAATATGGCATATTTAACAATATTAAGTGTAAATGAAGATCAGAAAAATAATTGACCATATAAGTTAGGTTAGGAAAATCCGGGCGCGAAATTTGAAATGGGAAATGGGAGTGATTTTCAGACGGGAATTTCTCCGGTTTTGGGTATTTTTTAGTATTTAAACCTATTATACGTCAAACTTTAAACATATTTATCTACAATTCAAGCCCAAAATTGTTTTTTAGACCTATGAGTTATATATACAAAATATTTCAAATTAAAATGTCTGTTTTCCATGGACGTGCGTCGCGTATTAGTTAAACATTTCTTACGGAAGAGCGCCAGGCCAGCTGATACTGAAAAATTAAAAAGTCAGGTTAAGGGTTATGTTATGGATTGTCGGTGGATTGTTTATATATTTATTTGTTTATTATTATTTTGGTCAATGTTTTTAGCGATTTTTTTTTATTAATGATGGAACAATATACCTACTATGTACACTTTCATAAAAAAATAATGGAAAAAAGGGCCCAAATATGGAATTCTCCATATAAATAATAATCCGGTAGTACCTACATAGATACCGGATTATTATCTATATGGACATTTTTTTAACTAACTAAACAGATACCGCACAGCAAACTTGATGATACTGATGGAAAAGGCTAGGAAAACAATGGTATTGTGCATTACACCTTTCGATCGAACAGTTTTTTGCACTTATACCTTACATATGAATACTCGGGGCAACCAAGAACAAAATACATCAGTTGATCCTGATACTGAATAATGTGCTACGAAATTGTTATTGAATAAGTTTATCCAAAACCTTATAGGACCTCTCAAATTTTCATTTTTTTTCTTGTTATTTTAATGATAGAGATTTCATTCTTATTGTAATATATTTTTATCTAAATTTTACAATCCTCTATAATAACTGTCATAACTTCCCATCCGACAACATCGCAAAATTCAAGGACCCTGTCAAACCCCTTCCATTGTGAACCATAGGATCAAGCAAAAATTCGTAATATTTTTATTTTAATAATGTTGAATTAATTTTTGAAGTCTCAAGAATTTTTGTAAAGTCTCTCAGTCAACTAAAATATCACGAAATTTGTTTATAGAACATATTTCACTAACAGATACTCTATCACGTCTACAGACGCTCTTAAACTTGAGTCGCCATAAGACAACAATACATTGATTTTTAAAATAGGAACCCCGCCAATTTGAGATCCTAACCTAACTATATGGTCAATTGCAAATAGATGCTGGTAGGTATGTATAAAAAAACAAAAACGCGACAACACAGATCTGCGTTTGTGAGACTCCAGGGAAATAATATTTGAGTTACTTTAATGTGCGTTCCTTTGATTTACTATGTTCAATTGCACTGTGAACAGACAATACAAACACCTGATTTATCATGGAAAGTGAATCATTTGGCGCACCATGTGCCAAATGCCGTAAACATCTAGGTATTCTAATATATTTTTTAAGGTTGATATATTGTACGTACAGTTTTTATAATGAAGAATAATTACGATTAATTTATGAAAATTGCGTTTTTAGCATATTTCGCGGTAGGTTAAATGGGATATTTTGTATTTTCCCGGAATTAATGACTAACGGTCTGTGCTTGCAAAATAAACTAAGCATATGCAACATATTGCAGTCAGCCGGATGCATCTCTACATCTACCTACGATTTTGGTAATTAAATACTATAATAAATTGATTCCGAGAAGCATGTCCTGCTTTGTTGTCAACTGAGAGGAAAATTAATAATTAATTGGGAACATTTTGAAAGGATACAAACCAGTCAATAATTTCTCCTGCGAGGACAAACAAATGTTCACTGTGTGTGAAATTTAATAGCAATAATACCCGGGTATTCTTCCAGTGGGCGGCGCGGCGGTCTTAAAAATATCTGCCAGACATTTTCACAACCATAAAATTCGACAATGCAGACGTTATTGCAGAAAATTATTGAATATTACTTTTTTTTCTAGCTTTTACAATAAACCGTCAAATATCAAACTTGGGAAGGGTGGTAAAATATGGGAGGGGTGGTATATTAAATTTGCCAGTGACCACGCAAAACATTCAAAAATCCCATAATAGTTACGTTACATAGACGAATTATTGTTATGATTAGCTAGCTCTAGTGATCAAAGGCATTGACATCAAAATTTGTTGAAAAAAAAAACCCAAAAACTATGGATAAAAATGCCAGTGTAGTACAAACAGAACTCGCAGGTATAACCATAGCCGCACAAGAGATTTCTCGCAGAGAAATAACGGGCAAGACAATCAGAATCTGCACAGATAGTAGACAATCACTACTGGCCCTGAAAAAAATATAAAATAACCAAAGGGTTAACATGGGAATGTCACCAAGCACTTGTGATAGCCCGTCACATGAATAACATCTGCCTGTTAGGTCAAAGGACACTCACAATGCAACGGCAATAAAGAAACTGACAAACTGACCAAGAAGGCAGCCAGCCTGACAATTCTTGGGCCTGGTCCTTCACGTACACTACCCATAAGAAATTTAAGACGTTGTGGGATGAAACAAGTAGCTGTCAGCTGGCCAGAAATCTCCTGAGATATCCCAGCGAAGAGACGGCGAGGAATTGGCAATGTCTAGGGTAAACTTGCGATTTGTAACAGGAATCCTAACTGGACACTACAGGGTAAGGACGCACCTCTATAAAGTGAGACAAAGTGCATCCATCTGCAGAGGATGAGAACAAGAAGATGAAACGGTCGAGCATGTACTTTGCACTTGTCCCGCCGTGTCGTCGACCAGAGAATCCATAATGGGGGAACGGGAAGTGCCCCTAGGTCAAACATCATCACCTTTTTTACAACACTAGGCTGGTCGATGGCGTAGGGAGACATTTCCCTCACGCGGAGGAAGCACATATAATGGCCGCAATGGGGCCTAAGTGCAGCGGATCTCTGATCCGCACTCCGAACAAATTACAGAATACAGAACCCAAAACTTTGTCTAATCTAATAGGTAGTTAATGGCAAAATTCTTCAAAAATCTTAGAGCCATATCTGTAACATCAAATTTGATCTGAAAAAAAATGGTAATCTGAGACTCCCAAAACAGCGATACCGAGTTTTAATAGAATGGGACCATAAATGAAGAAAACGTCCGTCATATTGGAGCCGCCATCTTGAATGTCTTGAATTTTGACAAAAAAAATCTGCTGATATGCTACTCTTAAAACCTCGATACAGATTCCGAATCGACCTTGAAATCGCAAAAGTCATCATCCGCCGCCGCCATCTTGAATATTTGTTCTGACAAAGAATCGTGATAAAACCCGAGATACAAATTTTAGTTGCATCGGACCATAAATGGCACTACTCGAGGGCCAACTTGGAGCCGCCATCTTGATTATTTTTCGACAAGAAATTCATGATCAGCGACCACAAAATTCCCGAGATACCTATTATTTTGAGTAGATTCGAATCGTAGGTAGCAAAAATGTCCTCGATCTTGCACCTTCAATATTAATTTTGAGAAAAATTCCTTGATCTTGTCCTCGTACACTGTTTGTAGCAACTTTTCAGGTAAAATCGGCATCGGAATATGAAACGAACGGACAATATACTAACATGAAAACTTTTAAGCGGTTTGATTAAAAAAATTAAGATAACAGGTATATTCTTGAAGATAATTTTATGCTCTACAACTTCTCTCATGGCTTTTTCGTGGGAACAATATTTGTTAAGATACCTTAACAAATAGAGCACAAAACGTGAGGAAAACAATATATTTCCAAAATTTGCGAATTTTGAGGGAGAATATTCTCGAGAACACAACAACATATGAACAAATATAAGTAGTGATTCTTGTAGCAAATTTTGTCGGCTTCTATTTTGTATAGAATGGTCAAGCCGATACGATACGACGCATATATTCCGAGATATAAGCGGAAATCAAAAAAAAACGGGACTCTTAAAGTGCCCCCTCCCCCGCGCTCTCCACTTATGTGGTCCGATGTTAAATTTTCGGACCCTAAAATTTCCGTCTACACCCCTTTTTGAGTATTCGTTCAATTCGTTGCCTGGCTTATTATTACCCACAAACGAGTTTTCTGCCAAATCTTAGGTTTTCTGAACTGTTCGATCTTGGGATAGCGTGTTAACAAAAATCGCAACATACGGACGGACGAACAATTTGAAAGTTGATGATTAAATGATGCCTTTAAAATTTAAAAGCAATAGCATCGATATGAGGTACTTTGTCAGGACTGCTTTGTAATATTGCTCAGCATGTGGTGTCATTAAAATATTTTACAGATTAAGTAACTATAAAATTTACATTTTAAGATTTCGTGGAAATGTCTGCGAATAAATATATTTTTTTATAAATAATAACATTTAATTAGTAGATACGATGTATATACCAGTATTTGTATCTATAAAATAATGCACCTAATTAATATCTCATTAGATTCCAATTTAGAAGTACCTACATAGATAGCCTTTTAGAAACTGTAGCTGTAACGAGTTTTTTTGCATTTTCACAATTATGTGAAGGGTGATAGGTATCTTAACATTATATTATAAAAGGTATGAGATCACACTTCATCGCTGAAAATAACTAAATAAATGTAAAAATATACAATGTCTCATGTTAAATAAATTACTTTTGTTTGTACCTCATATAATACCTCGTAAGTGTATATATATATATTTTTAAATGGTCTAATATAGGCACGCAACCTTATCTCTACGGTGATAAAGTAGCCTCGTTTGTCAACGATAATGTTTATATTATTCCGATATAATTAAAATAAATTTTGTCGTAGTAGTCCTAAATTCTAGGACTACGGAAGATACGCAAGCTTGCGAGGGACAGTTTGTGTTGAAAACATTTGGTAAGTAAAAGCGTAAAAGTAAAAACAGGGGTTTACAAAGACTATCTTTGCAGCAGTCAAAAGACCGATATGAAAAATGTAGGTTTATTTCTATATCTAGCATATATCTATATCTAGTTCGTCTGAAGGTCATATTCATGCTGACAAGCTTAAAAGCTTCAATAAAAAAAACAATACAATTATTTTTATTATTTCATGCCCCCATTCAATCTGTTGGAAAACCAAGTAGACATGCTGACGGTTTACTAAATTTAGATAAAACTTACGGATTTCCTACAAGAGGAAAAGCGTCAATATTAATATTGAAAATAGTAACAGACCCATATATCATATTACAAACATTTATTATTTTAATTAATTCACAATTATTTAAGAGGCATGTATGTCTCCCACACTGCAGACAATTATTAATCTTATTAGATACGTATTTAATGTGAACGACTTGTATTTTACAGGCCGAGAAGTTTGCGGTGGCGTTTTAATTGCGAGTCGTCAATCAGAAAATTATGCTTTTCTAGGTATTTCAAACAAACATGCTTGTTAAAGAATTTAGCAATTATTTACTACTACCATACCAGACAAGGTTACATGAATAGCGTTGTATTCTTGCAAGGAAACTCACCACCATCGAATGGCGGATCCCCATCACAAAAAGAAAATTTCATTATTTAAGTGTTTGGCATACCATTTTTTACATATTCATAATAACTGGCTAAGTATAGGAGTTGGGTAATTTCTCACTGAACGGTATAGGTCTATTATAGGCAAGTATGATAGAGAGTAGTAATTTCTCCCTCACATTATTTGTGCCACAATACAAAATAAATAACAAGTATTCATTTTCATCCTAATCGTCATGAACCGAATAGGGATGGGACACGCTTTTATCTAATTATTATTGTAGTACCCTTATTTTCCAACATTTTTTAAAATAATCTATGACGTATTTCAGTCACGTCACACAAACGGCTTCTTGTTCGTATATGTCATTATGACGTAGCTGAAAAAAAAATATAATTTGAAATTAATAACTACTTCATAATAATATTATAATACAAAACGCAATTTTTACTTAACTAAACTTAATATTTTATTTAACATCGTAATACCGAGTATGCCCCCTCCTCGATACTTATCATATTACACAATACTGTGGCACATTATATTTTTTATTCGAATGACGTTTTAAAAAAATGACGTTTCTCGGTTAGAAAACAATAGCGAAAGGTAGAACTTTTCTATCTACTTCAAGTAAGCGGCCTGAAAAGACTTTTTCTAATTTTGACATGTAAAGTGACACTTTTCAAAACCCTTTGACGTTAGCAAACGTCTTACTTTTCACAACCAGTTACGAAAAGTTAAATATTACGCAACTGGTTTTGTACACTTTGTTTCATAGTAGGTTATTCTTTAGACCTGACAAGCAATGAAAGTGACGAGCTGTCACACCGTTTCAACCTACTGGATTGTTTTTAAAGTTTTTCCTCGCATAAGATATGCTTTCTTCTCATAAAATATAAAATTGGTGAAAATTAGAAAAAATCTCGTTATATAAAATTGTTGAAAATTAGAAAAAAATCTCGTATGAAACACGTTGGCAAACACTCTTTTGTGTAACTCGCATCCTCTTGCGGAACTCGCTAGCGCTCGTTCCGTAGAAATCTGCTCGTTACACAAAATAGTACTTTTCCCATATGGTTACATAAACAGCTATTCCGGCCTAAGACGGAAAGGGACAGACAAATAGATTAAGCGTTTTTAGTTACCTAATTTTTAAAATGCAGGCCCTTTTTTCTACTGTAAAATGGTAATAATCGCTCTCAATTAATAATTATTATAATGACTAGTAAGTATAATATCTACGTGTAAAATGATTACAAATAACTGCATATGCTATCACCTTATAGATATGCAACACTTTTTACGTTCATGTTTGCATAGTGGCAAAGAATAAAATTGCACAGAAAAATACTAAATGAAGTCTTTAATTTAACCTAAAAACAGAACAACGTACAACAACAAAACCTTATTTTTAAACTTACTTTAAGTTTCAAAAATATACTTATATTTATATGACTACATTGTCTCTGAACCTTGTATGTTAATAGTAAAATAACAATTTTGTATAATTATCGGTCGGTTCAAACTTTATAAATTTAGTGTAACATTTTCAGTTAAAGTGGATTGGGGTGTGATAATTGTCTGAGTTTTGTGTGTGTTATATTCTGTTTGAGTAATAGTAGTGTTTAAGTCTGTGTCTAAAATGCTATTTTCTTGTGAATGTTGTGATCTTTTTGTGTTTCGAACAGTAGAAGTGTGGGGTAAATGATTCAATATTTTGTTAGCTATTTGTTTGTTAGCTATTTTATAGAAGTTTGGTAGGTATTTATTGACTCATCTACATAGTCCTCAGTTACCGTGGAATATTTCCATCTTCCGTAGCGTTTAAGTAAGGTTATGTCTGCTCCTGCATCAGCCAGCAACGTAGCCGACGTTCTTCGGAAGCTGTGCCTCGTATATTCCTTGGCATTCGCAAGATTCAAATGTGATGCAATTTCAAAAGGAATTTTATGAATTCAAGATAACAAAAATCGGTCATGTCCTACAAAATTTGGTGGTCGCAGCAAAGAATATCACGGATAATATCTTAAATATTCCCCTGTTACTGTAAATGAGCGAGATCTATTTGTTTTATTTATAGGGGATTTTTTTTAAAAGAGCTGTTACTAAATCTGCTACTTGTGACACTTTTAAAAATGCCAATTCTTCACGGCGACAGGCACCTGCTCACGCCTAATATATATACCACCTATAAATAATATGATGTTAACGGTAGGTGTACTTAGTTTTAAAAAATACCTTATTCATTAAATATTTGTCGTCTGGCGCTTCTGTTAAAAGTTTTTCAAATTGTTCCCGTGTCAACGTTTTCGATTTGTTTGGTACATAGCCAACATTTTTCTTTTTTAGAAAGGCCCATAATTTCATACATTTTGAAATATCAACGTTTCTCCTTATTTCCAACATACAATTTAACATTGAATAAGCAGACCATAAAGTTGATGATTTATAATTTTTGCAAGTAAAAATTTGCAAGTAAAAATTTCGTAAAAAGTTATTCGAAGATTATCAACTGCGCCTCTTCGACTTTCTTTGATCTCGTTACCTGATGAGTCCTGCATTTTTTTAGGACTAGGCAAATCGGCATTCCCTGAAAATTGAAAGTTTATGTATAAGAAGTAAGAAGCCAACAAAGCACCGCACCGGCGAGGGCGGTTACCCGTGTAAAATCATTCTACACCTGTACATTAAACATCTTTAATGGTATTTGATTTGCTTCGGTTTCGAATTCCACTCTTCCTTAATTAAATATTTAGCGTGGACGGTTCCTCCAAAATATGGCTGCATTTTTATAGTATGTTTATTGTTATATTATTATTATCGCCTTCATTCATATTTCTTTCATTCAAGCGGTTGTTATATAATATTTGGAAAAACTTATGTATATTCATTTATATTACAAAAATCCATTAGAGACAAAATACCTACTATGTTGAATTAACAGAAATAATTATTTTAGTCCGGGCAAAGATTTTTGACTCTGGGACTTTGCTTGGACTAGTTACGAGGTAAACATACTAAAAGTCCCTCCCCACTCCTAGGATGTGAGCGAGGTGCAGGGACGTACGTAGTGCAGGCACATATTACTCTCATATGCGATACTGAGTGAGAGGCAAATGCATTTTTTGATGAAGAAAGAGATACATCCAAGTTAAAGGTCTGGATGTTTGTACACAAACCTCGTAAAAGCGTACCTGGAACTCTCCGATTAACGACATACTCGCGATCGGAGCTGCATTCGGTTGCTCGTATAAAAAGCGTAAAAACGCCTACTGGGCTTTTAAAAAGGAAAAATAAAGACATTCACTTTTTTCGATTTCCTTTAGATGAACACCTGTAGGTATATCTAAAAATATACATTTTTCTGTCGTAATCTATTAATTTTTTAAGTTGTTGGGTTTTCCTAATACTATTTTTATAATTTGGTAATCCCTAGGGTTATACCACATACCTATTACCATGATACCCATAAAATTTAGGTACCTACCTACCTATACTCTATCCAACGAGAGAATGGACTTGCTTTGCGCAGGACTTGCTTTGCGCATTGGCGACTAAAGAGGAGGGGCTCTGTAACGAGCTACGCAGGACCGTCATTCGATGAAATAAATTCGTAAGTACTCGTCTCTGGCTGCTGCCATTCTTATAATAGATTTAAAACTTATTTCACAACCGTAAACAACACAACTAAAATAACCGTACTTGCGAGACTACAAATACAAACTGTGAATAGGTAGGCAGTAGTAGGTACTTTATATAATTAGGTACCAGGTAGGTATCGGACCCAGGCGCCGGCCCTGGCTACCTGCTGAGCCAATTAAGACGTTGAGGGCGTTGAACTAATGTTCTAAGGGGCGCAGATCTGACCAAAACAGACTTTCGATTTTCGCTCGAGTGCAAGTCCATTCTCTCGTTGGATACAGTATATATGTATCTAGCGTTATTACATCAATTATTATCACTAACCTGGTTCATAGGTATATAATTTAATTTAGATAAGGAGCTGCCTATCTAAGAAAAAAAATAAGTACCTACCTGTAACTAAAAAAAAATATTACTTGGGCTTTCATTTAATCAAATTATTATAAGCACATTTACTTATAATATAATTAAAAACGAATAATAATAATACTTATTATTACTTATTACTTATATTTATTAATTTACTTATTTTAAATTTATAAGTAAATTCGTAAAAGTTAAATAATTTTATTATTTTTTGTTGTTCTATATGGAATAAAATCTAAAATAAAAATCGTGTTTTTATTTCTTTAATTTGTTTACTTATGAAAATATTTTTTTTTACTGATAGATATATTGTGCTGTTTAAAAAATACTTGCGAAACAACTATTTATTTACTGTGCATGACAAAAAATGTCCCACATCAATGCAATTGATGCAATCAATACATACATTATTCAAGGAAAAGTAATTGTTTTTACTTCATTATTATAATATAAGCTTATATTTCTTTTATAGATATATTTATTTTAACGTTATACCTATTACTTCATAGTTATATTTATTTTAAATACTTAATAAGTAATTATAATTAGAATTGGTTAAAATATTTGGTTGCAAACAAATTTCCAAGTTCCATCACTGGAAACAAGAATATTGAAGTTAAAAGTGAGGTCTATTAAAATATATATTTTTTAAATATTTTAAATATTCCTTATGAAAAACAATACAAATTAATTATTTATAGGTAGTTCTTGGACATTTTAAAGATCAATATAATCATATACACAGAAATATAAAATTTCCCCAACTCGATACACTTTTTACAAACTTGGTAACGTCGCACGTCCCACTTGAATGTCTCAAGGGCATCGGCGGCGTTTATACAACATGAAAGGAGTGTCGCATGTGAGAGTAATATGTGGTAAAATTCTGTAAGTTGGTATTTAAGAAGTTACCATGTAAATAACCATGTAAATACCATGTAAATAAAAGTCCCTATGTCAATTCTAGATATATTTCATGGTCAATAATTTACAGGCGTGTGAGGTTTTTTAATGTAATTAATTCCAATTTTTTAGCGAATTTTACTAGTGTTTTACCAGAATTGTTGTAATCTGCGACCTAATCTTCTTGTATTAAACAATAGTTCTTTTTAGAACTGGGAAAATTCCTTCGGTTTTTTACGTAAGTTGTATGAACAAAATTAGGGTTATTTCTTATTTATTTGTTAAATTTTTAGTGTTCAAAAATTCCGTTGACACCAGAACAAGATGCCTTGATTTTAATGGCACATGGAATGAAGATGGTAGTTGGCCATATTCTTTGCGATCTCGCATGGAACAATTTCTTGAAGAATTTCCCGATGAATATATTGCATATGATAATTTTAAACACATCACAAATCAGTGATTCTCAAACCATATGAGGAAAAACATTGAATTTGCAAGGGAAAGCCTACAGGCAGACCAACTGTTTAACAGAAAATGTACAAAATATTAGAGGCAGCGTATGGGTCAAAGTCCAAAGTTCAAAGATCAAAGTCCAAAATCTATTCCAGTTATCTGCTCAAATAGGTAGATATTTATACAGTGCTGATATAATTTATATTATATAAATTTAGTAAATTTAAAATTAAAAGAACATTTTTACACGATCAGGTAATTTGACATATTTACTGAATTTGTCGACATTTGAAAGTGACGTTTACAAATTAGCGATCAGTTATGATTACTTACCGATGAGCAGGGAGGCAGTAAGTAAACCGCACTGCGAATAGCTTGAAGGTTTTTTTATATTATCTCTCTTTGGACTTGTCGGGAATAATTATGGCGAAGCATCCTACTTGCGAAATATTTTTGAAAGCTTCAATTGTCACTTTCTTGAGTCATTTGAAAAATATTATTTTTTTTAGTTTTGATCAAATTAGGTCAATATTTGAGTGTGTAAAAAAATGTCTTAAGCGCAGTCATTAAGTGTCTTACTGGTTTCGGATGATTTGGAGCATTCCAAGAATATCTTCAACGAGTAAAGACTACTTACTAATTCTAACATTTTTGGTGGCTTGCTCATTTTTATATAAATTCTTTATTTCTAATAGTTTTTTGTCAATAGGCCTGTAGCTTGGTACTTATCACAAAGCATTAATAAAGCAACTGTACATGCATCCTTACAAAGTTTCTGTGGTTCAACAATTAGATCCACCTGACTTTAACCAACGGGTACAATATTGTCAATGGTTTAATGAACAATTAAACAATAATGATTTAGTAGACCTGACATTTTTCTCTGATGAGACATTGGTACATTTATATGTTAATAGCCAAAACTATAGAACCTGGGTTACCGAAAACCCAGATAACTTCGTTGTAACGTCTTTACATCCTCAGAAGGTTGGTGTATGGGTAGCAATTTCAAGGCGAAGAATAATAGAACCAATATTTTTCCGGGGCACAATAAATGGACCTACAATGCCATTTTACAAGAAGCCCTTGAAACGATTCACGACGATGAACTTTAACTTGGTTATTTCCAGCAAGACGGAGCCCCAGCACATATTGCAGTGCAGACTCTAAGATATTTACATGAATATTATGATGACCGTGTAATTAGTAGGGGTTGGTGGCCTGCACGAGGTGCTGATCTTACACCCCTATCTTTTTGAAAAAATGAAAAATTTTGATTAAAAATAGCATTTTTAAAAATCGCCATACACTCAAAGAGTTGGAGGCTGCAATTTAGCAAGAAATACCAAGCATATAACTCCGAATGAACGTGACAGTGTTTTTGACTGTATGAAATGCAGAGTAAATTTTTTTCGACGTCCGGTTACCACGGAAGTGGCTTTGGAATTTTAAACGGAACCCTCTGTATATTATTGCATAGAACTACTTAGAACGATAGAACTATTTTTGGGTACATTTTAAGCCCACTTTGATTTTTTTAGAGCCAATTTAATTTTTGACTCTAGGTGCCATTATTAGTCTAATTTAGTTCTAATGGACTGGTATATATAACTCTAGTATAAAATTTTGACCATTTTCCCAAAATATATCATAATGAAAAACCGATGCCATAAAATAATACATTTTGTATGGAATCCATTGATGTGTGAGCATCTTTCATAAATCTGCAATGTGCAAGTAATAAAAAAAGAAAATTTCAAAAAATAATCGAACCCAACACGCCATTTTTTTGCTGTTTGTCACACTAGCCATGGAAGAAACAAACTATTCTAACAATGCAATAAATGTTCAATGTGATGACCATTTTGGTACCGACAACACACTTCCCTCCGAACTGTCTACCTAACCACTTTATCCAACATTCCACGACCGATCGTCCCAATAGCTTTCCTAACTCTTTGTTCCAAATATTCCCTAGTTATCGGACGTCTGGAGTACTTTTCTTTTGAGATAATCCCATAAGAAAAAAATTCGGTGGTATCGAATCATTAGAACCAAATTAGGCCAATAATGGCACGGCAAATGAAATTGGCTCAAAAAAATCAAGTGGGCCTAAAAAGTCCCAAAAATAATTCTATGGTACCTACTCAGAAAGTATTAAAAAAATGCGATAATATACAGGGTGTTCAAAGTTGAGGTCACTTCCGTCGAAACCGGATGTCGAACAAAAATCGGAGGGGCGAAAGTGAGACTTTGTGGACGTACAAATTTTTATTTGTAAGCTCAAAAATTGTGTAAATCGCGGTGGTTTACCATGATTCGTGGTCACCCGGTATAATCTTATCAGTCTTGATAGACTGGACGACTGGAGAATATAAATATATTATGAAGAATTTTATATTATGTGTGTATTGATTGATGGCAATGCTGACACCACGTACCACGTGCTGCATATATTAAATTCTAAGTTTTTGGTGATTATTTATTAATCGATAGATATGAAAATATTACACTTGAATTGTACGGATATTTATTTGGGCAACCGCGAAAGTTATATTTTTCGTTAGAATATTATAACAGAACAATTTTTAGAATATCTTAAATGTTATTTTCTGAAATTTTGTTGAAAAATTTTACAATCCCGATTTATTTTTCTCCATTCGTATGTACGATATTTTATCTACGATCGTATTTGGCATGTTTTCTGTTACAATGTAACTACTACATGTCTGTTTTTTTTTGGGTATTCGTCTTTTTTTGCTTCCGGTAATGGCATCGCGCAGTTTCGGGGATAGGGCAACTTTGTTATTTCAAATGGAACAAACAGCCTGTATACTCCACAGTTGTATATTGTACAGTTGGAAAGCTCATTGAAATTATGATGAGTGACGGTTTTATAAGCTTTCAAAGTGAATACTCAGTTTTATCGAAATCCTACGAGAAAAATAATGATTTACATAGTAGCCTACTGAAATAAAAGATAACATGACTTGTAAACGTCAAATTAGTTCATTAACAATTGCAGTAGTACTAAATATCCTTGGTGCTATTTTGTTAAGATTTAGTTTCAGTAGAAAATATTATACACTTAGCTTTTTCACTTAGTAAACATGTTTCATAAAGTAATTCAATTACCCGAGCTGATCCATCATGCCTTCTGTTACGGATGGTATAATACCTATGAACTGATGCTGACTCCTAAGAATTTTATAACAAGTACAATTCGTACGTTCTATAGATCTATCTTCTAATTCAATTGATTGACTTTTCAATAACATAATTTCAAGCACAGATCACAATAAACGGTTTTTAATACATTTTAAAAATATTCTACAGCATTTCTTATTTTAGTAAGGAAGGCAGTGATATTTTTTACTTATTTTCCGAGTTGCTGAATATCGATTAGGTTGTTCTATTCGTATTAGTGATACTAATCAACTATTTTAGAGTCTAAAAAATATTTTCCGGTGGGTTTTAAAGATGAAAACAAAATATAGTGTATATATTTTACCCGTTATAGGTCTTTAATATAATTTTTTATGATTATGTCTGCAGTCGGCTGAACTTTAGTTCGGTATCATCAGTATAATACCTATACATCTATCGGTAGGCCTATTGGTAGGCCTCGGTAACAACTTACAACAAATCAGACAACAAATCTGATAGCTATTGATGTAATATGTTGTATTTTATTAGTTATTTCATTCATTATTTATTATTATTAACGTTTTGCTGTCAATAAAAGATGACACAAATGGATGACGTTTCTGTCAGAATCTAGATATGTCATACGATTAAAATTCGAATTTATATTAAGGCATATCGATTATAGCATGTAGCGTCTATATTGAAAGAAATAGATATTCTTGGTTTTAAGCACCCATACTAAAATTAAAGTAATAGCAGCTGCACCAGATTCAATTTCCCTTTCTGGGTATTTCTGAAGGCGAACCCGATAGTTAACTGCTGCCTCCAAGCTGTTCTATTCTTTATTAACAGTAACAGAGGAATATAATCTAATCTTTATACTTTATTGCATATTTCACTATCGACATCGACGCAATTTCAAGGTATTTCTTGAGAAATATGACTGAGTGAGACAATTGGATCGTTTCCTTTATACCTCCCTATTATTTAACTACCATTTTTCAGATCATTCTATTCTATACGCAAATACGCATATATACCGTAAATATATTCTCACTATAATACGATTTTATGGAAGTTATACTTTTTATCACATGTAGGTACTTACTGTATGTCTATGATACTA